>JAHBCN010021434.1:0-14248 GCA_019359885.1 Listronotus oregonensis | reverse complement strand
TGGTTAAACCAGTAATAACATTTATTACCTCCTAATAGGATGCAACTATTGGGAGCGTATACAACAACTTCCAAACCATTACCTAGTTTTGGTTAGTTTTTGGTTAGTTGTCGTTAGGTTTTTCTCCTTAAATTGTATTTTTTTTTATCATATTCATCTACTTGAGAATGTGGCTCGTATTTGATCGGTCAATTTATAAAATGGCTAAAAGCACTAGCCGTATTATAAAACAATTCAAACTAAACGATTTTTTGAGAATATAGCCGCATTTTTTAAAGTGGCTAGCCATTTTAAAAAATGGCCAAATTTACTATATACATTTTCTAAATCTGTGTTTTTTTATATTATTATTTCGCTAAAAGGAAAGCCCATTTTTTAAAATTTATCATTCATAATTTGTAGTCAGAAAAATATTAAATTATTTGTTTTTTATTTGTAAAAATACAATAAAAGAACCTTTTTTTATGTCATTTCATTTATAAGCTTCATTATTTTTATTTTTAACTTATATTTAGTATAAAACCTACTTACTGTAAAAATGTTTAATCATATCCTTAAAAAAAGTAAACGCAATGGCAAAGTTATGGAGCCAACCAAAAACTTTTTTTTCTTATTAAAACGTAAATATTTTAAAATCTTTTCTGGCGTTTAAAATAGTTAAATTTTCACACGAGAAAACTTTATTAAGGTGTGAAGTTATTTGAATACCTAACAAAAATTTTACTTTATAATGATTAACAAAAAGTTTTTGCAGAATGAGTATCTTATGCCCTCTAGGGTTATACAGTGGTTACAATAATGTTAGTACACAGTTAGTGTTTAGACTAACAGATCAAATGTCGGGCAAAAGATACTTAGTAACAACATGCCCTTAAAAAAATATATTAAAAATAAAGGATTTTTACAAAAAAATCTGAATTAGTTAATAATTTTTATTTTTACTTATTTTTAATGTAATTTTAAAGAATTTTAAAATAAATCTTAAAAAAACTGTTTTTAGGAAATTTGGAAAACAACAAATAAAACTTAAAAATAATTTTGAAAATATATTTTTATTGATTACCTTTTTCTTAAAAAAAGGACAACTTTTAATCGAAACACACACATGATATTGTTTAAAATATGAAACAAAGTATGTCGTTACACAAAAAACAGATATCTCATGGTATTACCGATCGTACATCAAAATATTAAGTAAATAGCCATGTCTATTTTACGGTTTAAATATAAATCTGAATAGCTGGAAGTACATTAAATACAATAGATTAAAGTGCCATATATAGCATAGTATAATACAGTTTATGTAAGGTAACACTCTTCTGTTGCCAATGCAAACATTTAGCTATTCCGCAATTACTAGTACATGATATTGCATGCGATACCCAAAATTAATGTATTAAAAAAAATAGATTATAAGTAAATCTATATTGGTAATTTTGTTTCTTAAATATCAAAATAAAAGTACATTTAGACATTTATTTTTAAAAAATTAAATTTTCATGACATAGCTAATGTCATATGCGACACTATAATGACGTCACGCAACGTCCATTTTTTTTGTGACCCTTGAGCATATAACTACTAGAAGCAGTCTTACCGCTTGGCCGTGCGAACAAGCTTGCAAGGGAGAAAGAAGAGAGTACTCTCGCTCTACGTATTCATATTAGTCGGTGGGGCCGAAAAAAAGGTGTACCCTTAATTTATTTTTCTCTCGCACGCTTGTTCGCATGGCGCAGGTATATAATTGAAGGTTGTGATAGGTCATGTACCTAAACCAATATGATTTTTTATTTTATATTAGTTTTATTGAATTTAATTACGGAGAACTTTTAGGTAGAAATTTGATCGATTTGCAATTTGTGGAAATGTTGCTTTGGTTCACATACTTGGGCTTGCTTTGAAGAAACATAACAAATAGTCACAGATAGCCTAAAATAGTCACAAATAGTTTAAAACACAAAAAAAAAACAATCTTTAAATCACAAAAAACGCTATAATATAACTATAAGAGCAATATCCCATAAGAAACGCCGACAGTTTGGATACAGTGCCATAACCTGTCTTAACAAAGATGGCGTCAAGACGTCACAAATAAATGCGCTAATAGTGACTAAAAAATGGTCCACCAGAATTACCATTTTAAATTTATACTTTATTTAGTTATGATGTTTCTGAAATCTTCTTTCAAACGTAAAAACGCGTCTTCATTTTGCGGGGCTGCTGTGCAAGGGACACTTGCTGATCTGCTCAACGGGCAAAACTTACGTTTTTATTTTGACTGAATTGAATGGCAGATCGGGACACCCTGTACAATGGGGCGGCCGCAATAACAACAAACATCTTTTGCCGCGCTGAAAAGAGTGAAACCGTTTGGTATCCATTTTACTAAGGTACGATACGGAATGGGTCGCCAAGGCCTTCTTGCTAAATGTATACGCGGCTTAAGACGTTGTGGTTTTAAAATTATGAGAGATAAATACTTATGGCCTTTATGGTAAAAATGAAGTTGAGGTGCATCTGAATACGACTTTAGCAACACGTAGAGCTTTATTAGGGTTACTACACATAAGCAAGGCACAAAGTGTGCTGCTCTAGTGAAAATAATGGCACATAAAGCTTTAAGTAATCTTCACAAGCTCACAACTTTTTGTTTTTAGGTAGGCCAGCTTAGATATTAAGTACCATGGTAGTAATATGCGTGCATAACAGAAAAAAAGTACCTTACATAAACTTTACATAAATGTTTTTTCTTAACATGAAAAAAAAATTATATAACGTATGATGAATGCAAGTTTTTACAGGGGTGTTTTAATAAGTAATGTGCTCCGATTCTAAGTTTGGTCTTCTTACCCACATTACTGGTATAACTGGCACCCAATAAGTGGGTCTAGATGGTACAATTTGCGGTTGCTCCTGTTGTGGAGTGCTTACCTGAAACAATAGAAAATATATTAGAAAAGCTGCACATGCATATTTATTTGTAAAATTAATGACAATAAAAAGATAATGAGGACGGATCTTTTATTTTCTGATATTTTTCATTTCAATAATATTTAGCAAGCATATTAATTTTTAGTCCAGTTAAAAACGATTAAATTTTTAACCTTAAATCTACGGCTTATCTTGCCGGTTTTTTGACGGTTTTTAGACCTGCCTGGTTAAAATTTGGCAAATATTTGTTCACATTTCTAATTAATCATTTAAAGAGTTTGTTTTAAGAAGTTTTTTGCACGTTTAGGTAATATTGCAAGTTTACAGGTTAGATTATGTCACCTGTAAGTGATGATTACAAATTACTGATCGGTAAGTGAATTCTTACCGACGTCTGATCGGTAAGTAAGACAGATTAGAAATTTGTAAATATCGAAAATAAAAATATGGACCTATTTATAAATCAAATGTTCTTCAAGGCGATATTACAATTAGACAGTTATTGCCAAGCATTCTCCAGATCAGAATTGTCACTTTCTTGCTGCATTATATCTCACACAACGTCGAATTGAACGAGTTAAAGTTGACGGATCTGTAACAAATGTGATACTAATGACAAAGAATAAATTTTTGCAATAGAAACCTAATATATAGGCTAGGTAGGTATTTGACTAAGTGTTTGACATACCTAACAATAATTTTTTTTTTTAATTTTTTTATTCCTGATCAATTCAATATTTTGAGCGTGTAGAAAATAGCCTAGTTATCACGGTCAGTAAGTTCTTACTAAACAGTAAGAAACTCCTACTGACCTTAAAACCTATTATACCATTATTTGGTAATTGTTTGGAAAAGTTGCCTCCACTTCGATTTTGACCAAATTTAATATACGGAAAATTTTTCGGGCGCTGATCGCGAATCTAAACAAAAATTTCGGCAACGTTCTCTTTTTGAGATGTTTATAATTAAAGTTAAAAATCAAACTTCCCTTATTTTCACTATATTCCCCCTTCTTTTTGCACACAATTTTGGATTTTTACACTAAACTGACAAATAATATTTTATAAATACCTGTCAAAAAACCATTTTTAATGTTTATTTTGCACCTTTTTTTTTTCATTAAATTGTAAAGCTTTACTTTCAAACCGGGCGGTCAGGTTTGCTAAATAATTGTCCAGTGTATACATGGTTGCGGCGTTTAAAAGTAAGGTTGCAATAAAATGGTAAAAAGATGTAAAATAAGTATAAAAACAGGTTTTTTAAAGGTGTTTATAAAAAATTTGTGCCAATTTAGTGTACAAATGAAGAATTCTTTGCAAAAAGAAGAAGGAATAGTGTAAACGAGGTTAGTTTGATTTTCAACTTTGATAATAAATATTTTGAAAACAAAACGTTGCCGATTTTTTTTTTCAGATTTGTAATCAGCACCTTAAAATCGGAGCGGAGACAACTTTTAGGAAAATGATCCATTATTTTAACAGAAAAATGCCTCGAGTGTTAAGACTTAATCATATTCGTCAGTCTAGTGGCTTTTGAAAATTGTTGGCTTATATGAAGCAGGTGTGTCCAGTAAAAAAATTGAGAGAAAAGCTAACCGATCTTTGTGAACCCTTGGCATGGATACAAAAAGGCCAAAGACACAAAGCTAGTGGTACTGGACTACTAATTAACCAGAACTAGCTGCCTTAAGAGGAGAGTAAGTCCAAAACCTTAATATTCTGAGATCAGTCAGTAACTACATTCCAATGGGGATGTTTAATAAAATGGTCTCAGCTTTAAAGAAAAGCTTGAGGAAGCAGTCTTTAGAAAAAAAAAGATGGAAAAACCCAGGTGTGCTGCGGCAGATGACTTATCTTGAACCAAAAGATCACCGATTCACTTTTGCTTTTAATCGAGCAAATAAGTTTATTTACATTAAATTTTTACCAAAATTTAAGTAGATTGTTTGTTAAAAATTTTGAAATATACAATTATAAATGTCATTTATTAAAAAACATAGTTTTACCAATTCTAATTAATCAAGTACTTATACAAAGGAATGCAACCAACCATACTTGATAAGGTAACCTCTACAGGGCCATCCATTTGTTCATACTGAAATTATAAAGTTTTTACAAAATGAAAAATATTTAAACAAATAGATATGATATAATTTTAAGTAACCATAGGCTTACTTGAAAATTAAAAGAAATAACAAAGATTATCAAACATTAACTGATTTTAGTACATTTTATAGTAACGGACAAAAAGGAACGTTGCATGTTAATTTGCAAAAGTTCACCTAAAACATTGTAACTTATTACTTGCTGTTTTATGCTTTTAGTTTTGCAATTTTCTTAGGCAAGATAACGTGTTCGTAAAACATATTTTATTGTACAAAAAACGTTGATATAATTCATACAAAAATCACACAAAGTGTATAAACCTCGTCGACAAATGTTGTAAACGGCCAAATTTTATTGTTTTCGAATATTCACCCTCCTTTTCTTTAAGTGTCTTTTGGTCGTCCTAAAAAGGTCAATATACTTATTAGGAACATTCTTAAGGGCTGCCGGCAATTTATAAAGGAAATGCGTAACCGTATCCAGAAAATGTCGGTTTTACTGTCGCAAAAATAGGCCAGATATTTGCTGGCATTTCGTGCTAGGGTGGATTTACAGGACATAAAAATTGAAAATATTTTATCCCTGTAGCCGAAATTATCCTAAAAAATATTAAATGAATATAAAACCATAAAACGTGTAAAGTTTAGGATATTTTGTCAGGCAGTCAATGGTCACTTAAGATTCTATTATATTTAATTGTTTAGGTAGTTTTCATTTTGCAAAAACTTTACAATTCCAGTTTAGGCAAATAGATGACCCTGTATAGGTTGTCCTACCTGGTATGGTTGGTTGCATACTGTTGTATAAGTACCTGTTTAATGAAATTTAATTAAATCTATTTTCTTTGCATAAATGAAATATTTAATTGTATATTTTAAAATTTGTAACAAACCATCTTCTTAAATTATGGCACTAATTTAATGTTAATAAACTAATTTGCTACACTAAAAGTTCAAAATGAATCTGTGATCTTTCAGTTTAAGATAAGTCACCTGTAGCAGCACACCTGGATTTTTCCATCTTCTTTTTTTAGACTGCTTCCTTAAGCTTTTCTTAAAAGCTTAGACCGTTTTGTTAAACATCCCACTGAGATGTAGTTGCTGACTGATCTCAGCATATTAAGGTTTTGGACTTTATTTACTTAGGTTTTCTCTCAATTTTTCACTGGACACTCCGGCTTCATATAAGTCAACAATTACAATTTTTAAAGTCACTAGGCTAACGAATATGATCAAGTCTTTAACTCGAGGCATATTTGTGTTAAAATAATGGGTAATTGTTTTGACAGTTGCCTCCACGCCGATTTTTTTGACTAATTATATATAAATATATATATATATTTTTATATATTTTAATATATATATATATATATATATATATATATATATATATATATATATATATATATATATATATATATATAATATATAAGAAAGCCTGTTAGCTTAAAAATAATACACGGATATTATACCCGCTTTGCTCAAAGTATTTTTTAATTTGAGAGGAGCAAAATAACCAGAATTTAACTTCGCACAAACGTCTTCAATGTGCGCGTTAAAAGAACAGTTTAAATTAGTATTTAAGGCATCTATGTTGTTAGCTAGAAAAAATTAGTTGAGCTTGGGCTAACGAATATGCATATTAAAAATAACAGTCTTTTTAGTATTAAGATTTAAGTTATTTTCTTACACCATACTTTAAAATAGTGTTGTATCTTTATTATGTTAGTGCTAAGCTCCATTAAGTCATTAGACATGACAACAAGAGTTGCGTCATCTGCATACATTGTTAAATGATTGGTTTTAGATAGATTGAAGCATTATTCACATATAAATTAAAAAATAGTGGCCCAAGGACTGGCCCTTTTTAAACTCCTAAGTTTGTCGATTAAGCATTAGCAAAAATATCCTCATATTTAATAATCATTTTCCTGCTGGTCATATAAGAGTCGATCCAGTTAAGTAGAGATCCTTATATGCCCAGGCTTTATAGTGTTGTTAAGGGGAAAAATTTATTAACTGTTTTGAAAGCAATTAACATGTTAAAAAAGTGGGCAATAACGTATTTTTCCTGATTCACATTTTTACCAATTTCAAAAGATTAAATAATGCAGTTTTCGTAGATTCTCCAGAAAAAAGCCATGCTTGCATGTTTCAACGATTCAGTACTCACTGATAAAATATATTATTCTACGATAAACAACTTCTTTCAGCACTTTGGAAAATATAGAAAGCAAATATATTTGTCTGTAGTTGTATATTGCTTCTATCATGTTTTTGTAAACTTGAATTACATTGGCGGTTTTCAGAACCTCAGAAAACATGACCCTGAAACATAAGCTAAGGTTTACAAGATCACTCAAAGTACTGCCAATTATATGATCAATTGACCTAGGAAATTTGCAATTTACGCCGTCAGTGCCTGCAGAATCCTCATTTCTGGGGCAGAAAATTATATTTCTTATCTTAATCAGAATTAACCCCAAATAGGCTTGTATTGAAAATTGCATATCCTATGGAGATATGGAAAAATATACCGGTAGTGCCATTTAAAATTTGAAACTACCAGTCGTTTCCGCCCACTCCGAAAGTGATACAAAACAATTAAATAGGTTAAATAATGCACATTTATGTCAAATAATAACGTTTTGGGTAGCAAATTTTTTACACCTTTGCTACCTGCTACCTGCCAAAGCCACTATGATTTCTTAGTAGCCATTCGTTACCACCCCTTTCAGCTTTTATACTGTGACTTAAGTCTGGCGATCACGGGCTCTGGCTCCATTTTATATACCCTTGTTTGTTAAATAGCCATTATCGATTTACAAAATAACCTAATGAAATTTTCAGACTTTCCATAAAAACTAAAATAATGAAAGGGTGTGGCTGGCTATTCGCCTTCAAGGCACCGAACTTCTCAGCAAGACGGCAAAAAAGCCAGCCGGTCCTGACTAGTAAACGACAAAATGCGGTTAAAAACATGTTTGGAAGTGATATCTGATATTTCGTAAATATCGAGAGATTAATGGTCTCAAGCTGATCGGCCTCTTTTTTTTTGATCGGAAAAGACTAATTTTGAACGGAACGTTTTACACAAGCTTCTTATCTTGTTTAGAAGTGTTTACTTTGAAGGCGACATTTCCTAATGGTTTCTTTTTTAAAAACAGCGTAAATGGAAAAAAATATAAATGGCGGATAATCCTCAATGCGTTAAACATAAAATATGGGTTTGCTTTGTGACCTTTTTTTTTTATCTAAAACAAATTGTTTTAGCTAGCCAATTTTGAACGAAATATTATTAAAATTAATAGCGGATTTGGGTTTTACACATTACTAAGTTCTGTAAGTTTTTATGATGTTAGTTTATTTATATACGTAGAGGCGTTTTAAGGAGTTTTTCTGTCAATAAAAATTGCAATTGTTATTCACAAAACACGAAAAAAAAGCCATTATGATTTTTGATGATAAGTCAAAAACCATAGGAGAAAGCGGAAATTGCAAAAAATATTCTTGAAGGGGAGAAAATTTCCGATAAAAAAGTTTTAACTTTTGGAGTTCTACCTCCATTATTTATAATTTTAATTAAATGCTGAAAATGGGCCTCCGCGCGACATTTTGGTTGCGCGCTCGGCGTCAAAACCGAGTACGTCACACTAAATATTTTTTTTAGGGTATTAAATATCCATTAAACAATTTCAAAAAATTATGGTGTATTCAGAACACTTGAAAAAATGTATTCCCATTAAGAATTTAACTTAAAGTTACTTTTTTAACAAGTTAGACAATTTTCAAATAACCAAAATATTTTGAACTTTCTCTCATTGTACATTAAGAAAATAATTGTCGTGTAAATTTTTCGTGTCGTAAAGCATTTCTTATTTACATACTTAACAAGATAATGTCATAAAAGTTAAAAAATGTTTAAAGAATTATTCTTTGTTAAATTTCATAACTTTGACAAAAAATGAAAAATCATGGTAGTATTGCCAAAGTTATAAAACTATTATAATCAAAGCATTAAAATGTTTTAAATTTTTATGGTGTGATCTTGTAATAATTTATAGGACAATTATTTAAGCTTTTTTTTTAATGTACAAAATGTGAAGAGCGCATTCTATAAATTGTTTTAATCTTAGATTATGATTCTCGATGTTGCTAGAAATTTCTTTGATTTATTTTTTTATACCCTTTTCTCCATAGATTTTTAATTAATCAATTGAATAAGTACACCTTGTGGCCATCTTAATGTTTGTAGTAAAAATATGGAGTCTATTTTTATGGTTAAAGCTAATAATAACTAATTAAATAAAATAAAACCAAATAATTACAAGTAAAAAAAGAACAAAAAGAAAAATGTCAATAAAGCAGTTTACACAAAACCCATTTGACTATTTTTTAAGAAACGGCTAGTGTCCTCGTAATTAGGTATTAAAAGCTGCAATTTTTTTTAATTAAGAGTTTTTTGACCTTTAAATCAGTTCAGTTTTAGGCTTCAATTAGATAAAGTCTGTTTGACTTTTGGTGTTTTTTTTATATATCACCATTACTGTCACACGGGATCAGTCTTTTTTGATTAATGTTTCTTTATTGATATCATTGTTTATATTCACAGCTTCACGAAGACATACCGATGATTTTGGAACTATGTTATAAAGAATGGGCATTTTTTCAAACACAAATAACGTTGTTATTTCTGTATCGAGGTTGTTTAATGATTTCTAACTAGTGAAATATAGGTATTAATTCAGTTTGGTAACATTTTTTTCCAAAGTTGTTTTGCTATCTGGACAGTAAAGTAAGTTAAATAAATGTTACGAATATGTTCAATGACTTTATCTCGTGATATGTTGCCAATAAATGTCAATGACGATTTCGATTGATCCGCTGAATATGTTAATGAAACGTTTTTACCATACTTATTAATACGTAGCAGCTTAATAACGCGTTTTTCTACAACTGCATTCACCATTTCAAAAGTTTAGCGATTTAGTTAGCCAAAGATGGCACTTTAAAAAAGTGAGTTAAAATTGATGTTTTATTTTCACCCATCAGCTTCTCTATGCCTTTATAAGTATGTCTAGTGGTATTTTATTTGGATGTCTACTTACTTAATTTTAAAATTTCTTGGTAGTCGTTACAATCATAATAACGATGTTTAATTGCAAATATATCTCCAGGCATGCTCATTTTTGTATAATCATCATCTTGTTTATTCCGTGCCTAATTTAAATATTTTTGCTAAGCTAAATCTTTAAAGCACCATTTTATTAAACTCTTATCTTTGATAATGTACTGCAGATCAAACAACACAAAGCTTATTTTTTTCTTTACTGATGTAACCTGCCATACAATTTCGATGCTATGAACAACATTGTGTAGTGAAATCTCGATATTTTTTTTAACTTGGCACGGTTGTTATCTTTTTTTAGATCTGCTGCTTGTAAGATCGATGCTGTCTTTGCAAGAAAACATAGATATTAAGAATTATTCATACTTGATGGCATTTTTAAAGCGAAATTTAGTGGGATATCGACCATTTTGATGTTATATTGTGATGATATAGGATATCGACCATTTGATGTTAACTTGTGTTGGTATATTCACTTGTTAAAAAAAAAAAATTGTGCCTTAAATGTTGGCTATTTCTTTATATTGCCTAGTTTTACAAAGCCTTTTTTGCACTAATGGAACAATGTCTTTTTGGAACCAGTGACCAAAAAACATTTAAAAAAGTATATTTTTTGAAAAATTAAAAAAAATATCGTTACGCCAACGTAGTAATTTATGATATAAGTGCTAAAAGTGACATTTTATTTTGTGGAAAGGGAACACAATAAAATCATTTTTAGCACGTATAGCATACACCATTTTTTCTACAAACACCATTAAAAGTCCATATTAATGATTTCTTCGTGGTCAACATTATTATTTTTAAAATTTAATTTCATCTAATTTATGTATGAAATAAATTGCTTATGTAAAAAAAATCGAATCTGTTGATTTGTCTATGTTGATAAGTAACGTCAAATAATCGCGAATTCTTGTATCAATGTAAAGTGATCAAGTAAATGAATTTCTCCCGGTTGAAATCGAAGAAGCTGCCAATAAAGCTAGCTTTTGAATTATTGCCTAGTAAGTCAAAGCAACAATACAAATTTACATACGATCGTTTCTTAAAATCGTGTGATCAGAAAAATGTTAGTCGCAAGAATGCCAGAGAAAAAATGCTTCTTGCGTACTTTCAAGAAGAGTCCAAAATATGGAATTCGTCTACGCTCTGGTCAAATTACTTCATGTTAAAGGCGATGATGAACATAAATTATCAGGACATAAGCAGATATTACAAGCTAGTTGCCTTTTTAAAGCGAAAAGGTGAAGGATATGGACCGAAAAAGTCTAAAACATTGACAAGAAAACAAATCGAAAAATTTCTCGCTGAAGTTTCGGATGAAATATATCTTATGCAAAAAGTAGCTGCAATTTTCGGTGTATTTGGAGCCTGTCGTCGAGAAGAACTGTGTAATTTGACATTAAATAACATCAAAGATTTGGGAACTTCACTAATTGTGCATATACCAGACATAAAAACTAATGTGTAACGAACCTTTTTAATTAGTGTATCTTGTATATTAACTATTATAAAAAGTACATAGCCCTTCTTCCAGTGAATATTAATTCTTCAAGAGGTTTTATGAGATGCTTAAAGAATAAATGTGCCATAACTCTACTTGGAATCAACACATTTGGTAAAATGCCTGCTCAAATAGCTCAATTTCTAAATTTGCCTGATTCCCATCTTTACCCTGGACGCGTAATTACATAGTATACTATTACTCAGAGCACCGGCGATAGAGGTTGCTCTGAATCGCAGTATAGATTGTAGTGACGAATACGCGCGAATTTTCACTTCATACTATACTACAGCCCAGGGCAGCGGTTAAAAATATATAAAATGCTGTATAGAATGTTGTATCACTATGAAAATGTGTTGAAATTCTTTGGATAGGTACTTACAAAGGTATTTAAATGTGGGTTTTATTGCCTGCATAAAATCGTCAGACAGATTTGTTTTGTTTAATGTCCTGAACTATTATAAATTATTGTATTGATACAATACCTGCTTTAACCTTACTCCCTTATAACTTTATAATAATAAAAAGCATAAGCATAATAACAGATAAGTACTACATCACGAGGGAGTTATTTCAGAGGTACGTAGAGGGAAGTATTGTCAGAGTTCTCAAATGTAGGTTGTATCACAGTTGTATATTTTAAATTCTTAAAATTAAAGTGGAAATTAAACCAGTTTATTTAGCATTTAATTTTTCTAATTATTACAAAAAAATACACTTTTTATAAATACGTGATGTACTTATTATATCGAGCTTAAAATAAAAGAAAATAAACTCATATAAATAAAACAATATTAAGCTTAAAAAACGGGTATAGTTGATATAAAATAAAATTATGAAGATAAAATAGAATAAAATAAAATACCTATACATTAGTGAGATTTAGCACTACGTCTATTAACAAGGACCGCTTCACTTAAGGATCTTGAGGCTTTGCGATTCCTATTAAAATTTTCATTTTTGGCGGGCCTTTCAGCCTGAATCCTTTTGGAACCAGACGTGAGGCCAGGTCTTTGTGTGCGCCTACTAATTGATGTCGGTCGTTAATTTTTTTTCACGCCAAATATTTTTTATATTAACAAATGCATGTAATAGTTCTGTGGGAGTTTTAATTTTTTCAAGACATTAATTAAGTCGAACGATAATGTTTGTTGAGTCTGGTGATATGTTATTTTTAACCATTTCAATAATATTTGAAAAATTTTGGCCAAGTGTTCTACGGCTTCATTTTTTTTAGTTGTAAGCTACTACAAGAGGAGAAGTAGTTGAATTGCTAACATATGCCATTTCTTGAGAAAATAAAACCATAACTGCTTCACAGTTAGATGGTTCTTTGGTGCCCTCATTAATAGACGTATCCGTCATGTCATCAAAAAACATTTCATTAATATTATCCCCCATCGCTAATTTGGCCAAATTTTTTCTATCAATAGCAGATAATAGAGGACTGCATATTATAGTCTGGAGATTAAAATTCTCTCTACGGCACACATATGCTGACAGAAGCGCCCTCCTTGTCCAGCAATACAATTACACATTCCGACATCCGTATCTACCGTATAAAGTAATTTATCATCACTTTCTGAGGTAACTAGGTATTGACATTCAGATATTTTATTGACCTCAATGTTTTTTGCTTTTGATTTTACTTTAGAATATATTAAATCATTTTTATTTTTTCTGTGATTTGCAAATGGAATATATGTCGTTTATGGCAATTTTCAAAAAAATTACAAAATAAAGTCTAGTCTACTCTAAAGTCTAAAAGGCACAAGCATTAAAAGCTTTACATCGTTGCAAGACCAAATCTTTAAAAATCCTTATCGAAGATTCACAATAATTATTTGTGTTGTGGCCTCTTGTTAGAATAAATAATAATATTATTAAGAGTTCATAATAATCCAACACATTTTCACACTATTAAAAATGCATACATAGCATTTTACATAACATTTTTAACCGCCGCTCTGGGCCGTAGTATATTATAAAACGAAAATTTGCGCGTATTGGTCACCACAATCTATACTGCGATTCAGAGCAACCTCTGTCGCCGTTGCTTTGAGTAATAGTATAGTATGTAATTATGCACCCTGGAGATTGCTTCCGAAGTTCCTCAGCTAGTTTGTTGGCGGACTCTGGTGCTTATCTTACTACAATTCAGAGACACGGTGGATGGAAGTCCAGTACACTAGCGGAGGGTTATATAGAAGACTTGCTACAAGAGGAAAAGAAAATTGCTGAACAAATTTTGTCCTAAACTTTGGTTAATGACATTGCTTCATGCCCGGGTACATATCTTACCAAAGTAAATTGTCTAACAACCATCATGAAGTTTCTTATTTTAATTGTATTTTCAGTAATTGTACTTTTAATTAAATAAATAATGTATTATTATCAAAGTATTACGTTTCTGTAATTTCTTATCTGTGTTAGAAGTAAATCACTTTTAGCACAAGGGCTAAAAGTAATACTTTTAAGACCAGTGTTATAAAATGACATTTGAGACACTGACAGCATGCAACTTTTACTGACTTTGGTAGAAAAATGACTTTCTGAACCAGGCAGTCATTTATTTAACTAA
>JAHBCN010021433.1:0-14279 GCA_019359885.1 Listronotus oregonensis | reverse complement strand
TCTATTTGTCCATTCATTCTTGAATATATAAATTTTTAACTGTATGTTTACCCTGCGGGTCTCGACCTTCTTTTGTAATAAAATAACGGTGATTTATCCGACTGACCCTTGCATTTTGGACATAGAAATTTGACTGGAACAGGCTTTAATTTTTTTATTATTATTATTTTGCAATTTTATTTAAAAGCTAAACCAATTTGTTTTATTTTGCTAGTAATTTACTAACAATGACGTAATATATTGACGTATTAAAAAAACAAGTACCGTTTAAAACGAGTTATTAAAGAAGTAAATTAAACTTTACCATTTTGAAACACCTTTTTGCACTACACACAACTATAAAAAAACCAAAAAATGGAATATAAAAGTATTTTTTCCTTTTAACATTTTTTTAATTTTTTTATAATTTCTTTCTCGAAGATATTACTTGTAATGGATACAATTACAATATTTGTATTATGATACTTTTATAATACGCTTAACTTTATATAAAAACTACAAAACAAATTAAATTAATAAGCAGAACATTGAACTAGAATCAGAACTACTTTTAAAAAAAAAAACCAATTTATATAAAAAAAAAATAATTAGCATATTGATAGGAAAAAAAAAGCAGAAATAAAGATTTAAAAATTTTATTCCAATTTAACGCATGATTTCCAAGTTCAAGCGATTGGCAACAATGTCAAGATAATTTGAGTCAAGCCAAAGAAAAAATTATTTAAATTTAAATGATTGTTTAGAACAGAACACAATCGATCTTAAAAAAAGTATGAATTTTGATTATTACTTGTAGAAAAAATAATAGAAAACTTAAAGAAAAATGCAACCACGAATAAAAATATATTTTTAAAAAATTCACAAATCTATTTAACGAGTTTTAAGTAATTAGTTGCTTAAATAAAATATAGTTATATTTACAATGCAATATTTTAATAATTATATTCATACACTCTAAAAATTCCAGTTTTTTGTTTAATAAATCTATTTGAAGAATTATTTGTTTTTTATATTTTTAATTATTAACCATTTTTTTTTTATAACCCATATAGAATCCCAATTACAATTTAAAAAATACATACCATAAAACCTTTATGGACAGTTCTATAGGAATTAAAAATATTATAAAAATTTAAAATTCTATCGAATTCATCACCCGATTTAATTTTGTTGAAAAAAAATTTTTTTATATTATTTAAAATTTTTTATTTTTTTACTACGTCACTTCTTTGAAAAAGCGAAAAAGAAGCTTTATCCCATATAAAAATGCTTTTACGAAACGTTTTTTTTTTGAAAACAGTCTAGCTTTTGGGAAAAGAACCTTCATATGCCCATATTTGGTTATGATGGATTCTTTAGAACTGGATGGCAAGCCATCGGGGCACCATTTGCCCAAACCCCCCAGATCTACTACTTAAAAGAACTAGTTTTTAATGAATGTTTTGTTTTTTTTATGTTGTGGAGATACCCTGTACTTCAAAAACTACTTGGGGCTTAATAAATGTGGAACTATATTTGTTTTGTAAAAAAAATTAACTATTTGTAATCTTCGGCAAAGTCCGTCTTATATTTAAGGATATTTGATTCTCTTTTAAAACACACCTCTATTGAATTATTAAGAATAAACCCTTTCATCGGATCATATTCTGTCTTCTTGGCAATTCTTTTTTGTTTTGCCATGAGTGAAATTCTTCTAGTCACAACCCTTCTAGTTTTTTCTAGAAGATCCAATTACAATTAAAAGTATAAACATTTTGCTTTCTTCTTACCTTTTTTTCTATATCTGTTATAAATGTTGTTATAACAAATGTGAATCGACTTTACCCTGGAGACAAACTCAAAAAAAATTTTTCTATATTGTCATGTATGCCACCGGCACTCATGTGCATATGTCCAGTTATAAGATTCCGGATGGTTATTCGATTAGGCCCTGTGTTATTATTTACTTTTTTACCAACGCAGTATAGGGGAAAACCCAGTTTTTGTTTTAAAAATTTCAGTTGTCAGTCAAAAATAAAATTCCCAAGGGATCCCATTCCATCCTTCTAGCTTTTATTAAAGCATCCCCAAAAGTTTAAACCCCCCAAAAATAAGGCCCGTGCCAAACAACACGTCTTTTTCAATTGCGTTAGAATTTAAAGTCGCAGAAGTCAGATTAAAAACTACAAGGTAACTAGTAAAAAAACAAGTTAAAGTGCTTCGCATAATTGGCAGCAATAACACAGACTGAGAAAAATCCAAAAATCTGTCTGGTGGTTGCAGTTATTGGTTAGTGTGGAAAAAATTATTCGAAGCATGTCAAAATAATAGCTATATTACCTTTTTTTAAAAAACAGTAACAAATTTTCTCATGATAAAACACAGTAAATGCACCACAGTTACTGTGATTTTCTATGGGGAGTTGCATTTGCGGGTTTTTTTGGGTATTTTGGGGTAGTTACTTTTGATTGGACAAGGGTATAACTTTTTAATTTTTTAAACCAATTTTTTTTTAATAAAGAAAGTCAGGGCATGACACAGTCCGTTTACAATAAAATATCAATTTTTATCAAAAATGCCAGTTACTGTGTTTTTGCGTGAGGCAGCCAAATTCTATTTGATAATGTCGATATTTTTAAAATGTTATTATGGTTTTAGCCGGTTGACCTTTAAGCTCGCTTTAAAACTAATGCTTTACATTATTTGGACAAGTTTTTAAGCCTAAACTTAGATTACGTGTGAAGAAAGGCATAAAAATAGCAAACATTTTTTTTTTTGTTATTAGTATCTATATTTTTATAGGTATTTGTATAACTAATATTATTTTAATTATAATTAAAATAAGGTTTAATAATAATTAATTTTTCTTATTTGTTATGGCAAGCTTAATCCAGAAAATATAAAAGGAATAAAGATATGAATATTACGTCTCGATGTTTTTTTCAGAAATGTAATTTACTTTTTGTTTTTAATAAAATAATTATAACATTTTCTTAAAAAAACCAAAAAAAAAAATAAGTTTCTAAGAAGCCCTTCCAGGGGGAGAGGAAAAACCAATATGTCAAGCATTATTTTCTTTCTTAAAACAGCAAAGCTTTCTCTCTTAAACGAGACCTAGTTTGCCAAATTCTGTTAAGGAAAACCAACAATATAGGCATTTTAAACAGTAAAACTTATTTTCTAAATCCCTTATTTTACACCCAACAATAAGAAGTGATAAAATTATAAGATGCACAATTAGTCGCATTACTGAGGTAATATTTTTTTTCCTAACTTATATTGGGTAACTTAAAAAAAAAAAAATTTACAAGACCATAACTATTACGTCTCCTTGCGGTATAGTTAGGAAGCAAAAAATATTTTCTAGCAATTTCTTATGGTCAACTTCCTGAAGGGGATATTATTTCTAATGTTTTACTACCATTTGTTGCTAAGATATGCTACCTTTCCTGTACCTTAAAAAAATATAAGGGCCTGGTGGATATGTAGGTACTTTATCTCAAAAAGTGTACACTTGACAACATTCCAGATATTATTATTGTATTGTAGTAATGTAGTAATTTTTACATTTTTCCTGTGTACCGTTTACGAAATGCGAGGCAGTATTTAAATTACTAAATAAAAATACAGAGTTGCCATATTTTAGAAACGACATAAAATAAAGTTCGGAAATTTAAAGGTCTTAGTAATAAGAACGTGCTTAACTCATTGCAGTAAAAATAAATGGTGTTTTTTATTTAGGAAGTTACCAACCCTAACTCAAAAAGTATACATTTGGCAACATTGCATATATTTTTATCAAATTGAGCGTATTCTAAAACTACTAGGTAGAAAATTTTACATGATTCCTTATTGCCCTTTATAAAATACAAGGCCGTTCCGGGTTTTTTAAAAGACAATATAGTTTTGGCTTAAAAAATATAATTAAACCAATTTTGTTAACTGAAAAAAGTCCCTTTTCATCAAATAGTTACCCAACAAGTAATAACTAGTAAAAATGGTTTATTTAAATTTTACGCAATTTTTATCAATCTTATAAAAATATAGTAACATTAATTTTCCGCTAAATCGTATATTTAACAAAATGATCTGCAATAAATATGAAAATATAACACACTATTCCACTATAGAAATAAATAATATTGTTTAAGAGTCCATTCGCGCCGCGAAAATTGGATCCAATTTGGGGTTCGGGGCATAATGTTTTTCTCAAAAACGGTAAGGGATAACCAAAACTTAAATCGTGACTTCTGCTCTAATAGTTTTTTAAATTTGGATTTAGTTTTTAATATTTCCTTAAGTATAAGTCACCCTAAAATCGGTTATATTTAGATACTATTCTCTTAACTCGTCTCATATTTCAAAAATCCGTTCCAGTAGAGGCGTAGATTATGTCCTTACCTTTAAAATGATGAATAATTTATGTCATTTAAGTGAAAAATAGTTACCAAAAAACGTTATCTCCTGCAGGCTTGCAATCGGAAATAACATCGCATCGATACACCGAATTTGGAAAAACCTAAATAAAATATAATATTTTTAATGCGGCCAAACGAAAATTGTGGTAGTGGGAGTTTGTTAGTCTCCGCCCACTGTCTTCGCGTCCTTTCGCCCGACCTAAGGTGTAGCGTAAATGCACTCTTAACCGCCTAAGAAAAGATAGGCATTTTTTACCTACCTTATCCGACCCTGGACTGAACTTCTCTGGGACCTTGCGTCAAGTTTAAACCATCCCTCCAATCCAGTAGAAGGAATGTCTTGTAGAGGTATCGTCACACACCCCAAAAAATCATCTTGTGAGCTCTGTCTGGCTGACTGACAGACTTGTTTAAAAAATCTTCCCAGGCCTAAAAATATATATTAAGAACAATTAGGTACAAATGTCAAAAGTTGCGTTTTGGTTCGTTTTTTATTTGGGAATCTCGTATAAAATTACGAGGCCATCAAGATTATGGCAAAAATGTTTAGATAAATACTAAATAAAACTTCTATTGTGCGAGGCATTTAGAAATCACAATCAAATCCTAAATAATATTACACCTTTTTGTGCATTTAATTATGAATATTTTAGTGGTATGCAAGAAATTAATATAATATATCCACCGTTTACTGATAACAAAACATTAAATATAAGTATCCTAAAAGACCAGCTTAGTCAGTTTTATAAATTACTGGTTATATACACTGATGCTTCTCAGCTAAACAGTCAATTTAAATTTCAAATAGATAAAACATATAGCATCTTTACCTGTGAAGCCATAGCCATATCCAAAGCTCTTAATTTCATATTGCAAAATGATAACCAATACCAACAATTTTTATTTTTACAGATTCTATTTCTGTTCGAAAGGCGTTAGGAAACACGAAATGTTGGAAATATAAAACCAATACTATGGAACATTAAAAAATTAATACGTAAAATTATATCACGTAATAAACAAATTTCCTTTATATGGGTTAAAGCCCACACCGGAATAGTGACAAGGACAGTATCCTTAATGGGCTACCTACATATTATACCTTAAACCTTAGTGATGCATCCAACACTCTAAAACTAGTTATAAATAAAAAGTGAAATTTCAGATGGAAAGATTTGTGTAAAAATACACATGATACACACTGCTTACGGATAGTACCCGGCCAAATTATGGCACAAGGATTTAACCGTCTCGAGACAGCTAGTAACTACCATTGTACGCATGAAATAAGGACATGCTTGTTTTCCTGCACATTTATATAAAATCCACATATTACCTTCAGACAAATGAGTGCTGAGTGTCAAGTTAAATGTGACCTGGTCTATATATTTTTTGAATGTAAAAAATTCAGCTTTAACATTGATAACATGTTTAGAACTTTAATTACTAAATGTAAAGACCTTTTAATTTATTGCACCTTTATCTCTACAACTTACTTAAAAAAATTAATTTAAAATTATAACAGTTTAAAACTTTTATCATTCCTTCTCCCAAATTTCCTTTGGTTCAGCGGTCTAAATCATGTGTGTCTATATTTTAAAAGTCGCCCTGACAGATCCCAGTGGCGTAAAGTCTGTATCCTTGTCTTTAGGTGTTAATAGCCTTCTCTTACCATATATGTTTAAATTAAAAATTAAATTAGCCATTTTGAAAGAACATGATTGGATGGACATAAAACTTTCTAATGATATTATATATAGTTTTTTTTTCTCTTGTTATGTATATATATTTTTATTTTGCTATTATATAAGTGTTAATAAATTACCACATTGTGACTGGCTAGATGGCAAAATAGCCTCGGGCCAAAAAAAAAACTAAATAAACTATAGTCGATGTATTGAGGAAATTTCAAGGCCTGCGAAGTGTTAAAGACGAAGAAAAGTTTAGAACAACCAAATTAAAAGAAATAAAAATATTACCTTTTTAAACTTTGTTTTTGCCTGTTTAACCATCTAATAATAGTTGATCTAGTGTTTTTTACAAAAATCGGAGCTCACAAATTATAAAGGTTGGTACTGTAATTAAACGAATATACAATGTTCTTAACATGGTCGTTTTTAATTTATGACTTTAAATATGATTTTTAATAAGCAATATATTTAAATATTTTGTTGAAATACTGAGCTATGGTAATGTTTATAATAAATTTACAAATACATTTTTTTGATATCTTTACACATAAATGTTTTGATGTATCATCTTATTGGGTCTCACATATGTCAGAAGTGATATTAATATTTAATATTTTATAATTTTGCAAAGTCTCCCATTTCTATCAGGATTAATTTATAGTTATTCTTTATGACTAAATAGTATATAAAAAAATTGTTTGGGGGCAAACAAACTTTTAAAAAATATGTAAAGCCGTTTGTATTATCTAATTAAATGTAAAATAAAATTATTGGAAAAACAGCAAATATGGTTAACTTTGTATTTTTAGATTTTACAACTAGTTGACATTGTATAAACCAAATCTTTTTTTTAACTAAGAATTTTGTAAGTAAAGCTCTAATTATCTATTTTAAACTTATTCTAGTATTCTAACAACGTGCCAATTTAAATAAATTTTTTAATAATTAAAAAAAAAGTTGTTCTTGAGTTAAGTAGTTTTCGCTTAAAGTGTGCTGTGCGATATATTGTGCAGATGTGGCGTTATTTATTACTATATACAAAGTTATTACTTGCCTCTTACTCCTCTTATTTCATTTAATTTACTAACTGCTTCCAAAACTGAGCTTTCATCGTCGTGGTCCCAAATGTCCAAATGAAGAGAATCACTATTTATGTCGTCAATATCGCTGAAAAAAAAATCAAGATATATTAAGGCAATATTTTTATTTTGGTGTAGTGCTATGGAAAAGCGCCTTAACCTAGAATCTTGAAACTTTTACTGGCCAATATAACCAATAAATATTCTATGCGTCTTTCACAAAGGCAACCCTTTCTGACGTTGAAAAATTGTTATAAAAATTACTCAATGATTCTCTAAAATAAATAATACTGATCCATTTTTATCGCTGGAAATAATATTAAGTTAGCCATGGTCAATATACCTGCAGTTTTCAAGGGCTCTGGCTAGGTCGGCTTTGATGAACAAATAAGAATGACAATATGCCTACATCTAAATTGTTGTATGGCAATGTTGTAATTTTGTTTTGAAAAATTACTCTTTTAGTTTATTTGTAGTTTTAAGAACTAAACCAAAACTAAAACATTATGCAAAGTGTTATTACAAGTTGATATGCTCCTCATTTAAGTCTATGCAGCGATATCCCAAAGGCCTTCAACCTTTCATAAATTTTATCTTTCGTGGCTCCTAGATTATATTAAGAATTTTCCAGCTTACCCAAATAAAGAACATAGGCTTATAATAAGCAAGAAATCCAAAATAAACACATTGGCCTCTTTTAATGTAGATAAATCGGTTTTCATTTGTCAAATTTAGGATCTAATGGATGTAAACAGAAAAAGCGCCTAAAAACATTTAAACATGGTTTTAAGTCTTTTAAATACTAAATAAATCACCATTTGCGCGAAAATTACTATAGTAGACGGGCTATTTTCTGGCAAATCGAGATTAATCAATTTAAGCATGTTTAACCACAATAATACAAGAGATTTATTACAAGAAGGGGCTTTTCAAGAACAATTTAGAGGTAAAGTTTTTTTTTTTTAACGACCACTAGATACGGAACAATATTTGTTGTTTTTGGAAAATAAAATTAAGAATTTTATGCAAAATCTTAAAGTGACCAAAGCCTCAAATGTAATGTTCCAACAAGATGGAGCACTAGCTGGAATGCTCGTGTTGTAGTTACATTTCTCCACAATATATAGGGAGCTAATTGGATTGGTACAAATGGTCCTGTTAGGTGGCCAGCAAGATCGCCAGACTTAACACCAATAGATTTTATTACGAAAAAAAGTTACAGTGGCAATTAGTAATATTTCTATTAAAATAAAGTTTGAAAAGATGTCATTGATGTATTCGGCTAAATGGTGGTCATTTTAAAAATTTGAATTACGAATGGACTTAAGCATTTTTTTATTGCTAAAAATGTTATTGTAAGTATTAAGAAATGTAGTTTCGTTTTTGACCTATTTTTAAGCAAAAAATAATTACTTATCTTTTATATATTTTTTTCTCATCAAAGCCTACTTAGCCAAAGCTCTTTAAAAAAGCAGGTATGTTGACCACGGCTAACTTGATATTATTTCAAGCCATCAAAATACATCAGAATCATTCAGTTAAGCTAATTTTTTTACTCCGACCTCATTGAAAAGTGCTTTTGGGGTGGATGGACAAAATATTTAAAAGTAATATTGTCAATGACGGCTTCAAGCTTTAAAATTTATTCATTTTTTCACGGCAGTTAATGAAAATAAAAACTTTACACACCAAAAATTTACAAATTTTGAAAATAGTTAAATCTTCATTTTTTACATTTAATAAATTAGTACAACAAAAGGACTAATATTATCAGTGACGTTTTTTATTCAAAGATAGGTGGTTTTCCTTTAAAGTTAAAAATAGTTTGGAAAATAACCAATTATTTAGTTTAAAACTCTTAAAAACCGTTAACATTTAATATAGTATATGTAATACGAAACATTTTTAGAATTGTATGCAGAAATTAAATATAAAAAAATGTACAGGGCATTCTATTTAAAATAAAAAAGTTGGTTTCGGTATCTCGTTTTTCTCCAAAATGTTACCTATGTTTAGCCCTCATTAAATATTTTTTTATAACCATTTGACTACACCGCCTTTTCCGGTAGTTTCATTGTCACTCAGTATACAAGTTAATTTTTAACCTATTTACTGTTAAAATTAATTAACAAAAACAAAATGTTTTATTAAATAAAAGGTGTATATTAAAAAAATATATTTCTCCAAAACATTAAAACAATAGGACTTATTTTGTTTGGTACAAATATTTTATAAAGTAAATATTTATACAAATCAGTATAAATTTATTTGTATTGATTAGTAGAGTAGTAGTTTAAATTAAACGTAAATATAGTTTAAGAGATTTGAATATTAAATTTAAGAGATTTAAAGCCAAGTTTCTTGATTTTATAAAGACAAACATGAATGCTCGATACATACTTTTATACGCAAAAAATAGGACACGCAATTAAAAAAAAAGTGAAAATAGAAACTAAACAAATCAAAAACATTTTGTAATAAAGAAACTATTTTCCTTTTAGTTTTTATATGAGGAGCTAACATTGAAAACGTGATTTGTCACAAAAAATTGAAAAATCCGTTTTTTGTCGATTCGATTTCTCCTTTTTAAAACACATCTTCTTGTCCACTAGTATATATTATTATGTAAAGCATATTGTTTTTGGGCCAAAAATTATATAAAGATTGTTTTTTTTATTAAAGCGTGATCTGTCCATTTATATGTATTAATAAAAACATGATTTGTCCCTAGATTTCATTTAAAACGTGTTATGTCCATATTTTAAATAATAATTAAATATCATATGGCATATTAAAAGATTATTAGCAGGTAGTAAATTTACCCTATAACGTTATTTATATACATGATTACTTATGGAAATAGTTGTTCTCGTTTTACTCATTTTAATATTTATGTGACAAATCACGTTTTGAATGTTAGCTCCTCATATTGCTTCTTATAATAAAATATCAAAAGGTAGGTCTAAATAGTTTTTAATATTACTATACGTAATGCACCGTTTGTATCATTAAAAAACATGTTTATTTGTATCATTGGCTGGTTTAAAAAAAAACTCCAAAGTTAGCGTCTGGCATACTGAATAGATAATGTTATTATGGCAAGAGGGGAACAAACCACACTTAGACCGCATTTCAGGTAAATTGCTCCTTTGGGCGGGAATGCCAACCTAAAGGTGATCTAAAGTTCAAATTTGCTTTTAAAAGGTGAGTTCACTTTATTAAAACGGTGTTTTCGTAAAGAAAATTTTAATAATAAAGAGTGTTCTCTAAGGTAGTTTATATATTTGGTCTTGCTTAGTCTGCCTTAGTACAGTAATATAACGGGTTTAAAATAATAAAAAAAAAAATTTTAAAAAAATTTACCTTTTTTTAAAAATTTTTTTTTTTTAAAGGGGAAAAAAAAACCCCAATAAAAATTTTTTATTTAGTTTCAAAAAAAATTAAAATTTTAAAAATTTTCTTTGGGGGCCTTTTTATACGTAGGGGTTTTATTAAAATTTTAGGGGGGGTTTTTTTAATAGAACTAATATAAATTGACATAAAAAGTACTGGTTTTCATTCGTAGTCCTAAATTTTAAAACCATTATTGAGAACTAAATTTGTTAAATGGTTTGACGGTGGCAGCATTATCCGACTAAATATTAATCAAAAATCTATTACACTCAAAAGTAACAAGCATAATAAATAAATAAATTATATCGACCCAAATTTTTTATATACCTATTCACTAAATTAACCAACAAAAACGAAATAGAAGTAGGTACAAAATAAATTAAGTACCTACAATATTTCTTATGAGGAAGGTGTCAGCAAAGCCCTCGATTTTATTTTAAGTTTTAAATTTTTTTACTTGGTTGGCTCAGACCTTAAAAAATGTAGGTCCCTGATTTGCTTTATACATATATACTTTTCATTTAATTTAGAGTTATTATTTTTAGGTCAATTTAATTTCTTAAATTACCTTTTTATTTCATAGTTTTCAGTTTTGGGTAAAAACTTTTAGTTTGGCTTCGGCCATTTTGATTTTCTTACATGTACAAGAGTTTATTTAGGGTTTTGAAATGTTTTTTCTTTGACACTACACAGGTTACCACAATAGTTTTTAGTAGATAATGGAGAAAAATATTTTTTGCGACACTTTGTATATATGAGAGAAAACATAACATATATATTTTTTTGTTTTGAATAGATATTTTAACATTATTCAGTTAAACACTTCGACTACAAGACATACGAATAGAGATTAATTTATAAATGTTTTATATTCGCTGGGATCAAACATTAAAAAAATATATCACACTTGGCTAACTAAAATAGTATTAAACAAATAATTATGTTAAAAGAAACAATTTAAAATATTTGATTTCACGGCAATGATCTAATAGTATATTTAATTTCCGAAATGGAGTCAAACATGAATGAGAAATGAGATAAGGGCTATTCCTATTTACTTGAAAGCTTTTCAGAATGATTTTTTCGTTATCCAGAAAAACTTTCCTCGAAATCGTGAATTTTCTTTTGTCTTTATACATTTCTGCCTTTTTAAGAGTTAAAATATTTTTAACTTACTTTTACAGCGAAAATGTATAACACACTAAAAAGTAAATTATAATATATATTTTATAATATTTTAATAATATAATTTTTAACATATTTTGCTAAAATAAAAAGCAATTTATTAATTAAAAAAAACCTTCAATTATTTTTCTGTTTATCATTAGCGCCCACTGTACTCTGCAGGCCTTTGCCAATGTCATATTCGTGTTCAGCGACCTCAAAAACCCCCGAGTAATAAATTCGGACTTATTTTCATCATTTTCACTTACCTAGTTATATATTTTTTAATTGCCAACTTCAAAATGCATTTTGAAAATGCTTTTTTCCAATGCACAAATGCAGTTTTTCCTTTCCCAATAAATAAAATTTGTTCACAAAGTTTGTAGACGTTCATACAAATAAAATACAAAAAACCGCATTCACATTCAAATTATTTTAATGTTGTTTCTTAAATTATTGTATAAAGCCCTTTAAAAAATTATTGTTAAATTATTATTTTAAAAAGTATTTTTTTTTTCCCAAAATTTGTATGTCTTTCTGTTGCTTTAATGTATTTGAAAACGAAATATATAATATGTTTATTAATCCGCCAATTTTCGTGGAAGAGTTTGCACTCTTCAATTTTATTAAAAATTAATACAATAAACATTACCATTTTAAAAAAATCACGTTTTTTTAGCAGTTTAATTGCCTAAGGCCCTAAAGGTAAAAACCCAGTTTACGAAATTTCTAAAATATGACAGAAAATGTTAACCTAAGTGTCCGGAATTTTTCGCCCTTAACTGTACTTTAAACATAGTAATTTAAAGGTACTAATAAAAGAGGCAAAAAAATTTAAACAATCAAAACATTGCCCAAAAAATTCGACTCCCTATTTCATTTTTAAAACTAAAAAATTAACCCCCTAGTTTTTGTTTAAATTTACAACAAAATTTATGTTTTAATTTTTTTACTTTAATTTCGATTTTAATTGTACTTTAAACCCTCCAGAATTTCCTTGTCATTAAAAAACTAAACAAGTTGGAAGAATAAGAAAAAACAAAATTGGTGGCCTAAAAAAAAAAATGCGGGTCTATTCAACAACTCCGTAAGATAAGTTTTATTAGTTTTAAATTAAAATGGAATTATCCAAATAATTTTAAAATAATTAGGCATGTTAAAATTGTTGTTTACCAAAAAAAGTGAATAAAAGTCCAAAGTTAAATCTAACTTTATTTTGTTTTTTTATTTCATTTAAATTTTAAAAGGTTTTTTGTAAGTTTTTTTTTTTTTTTTAAATTATATATATATATATATATATATATATATATATATATATATATATATATATATATATATATATATATATATATATAAAAACTTAAATTTAGTGGGGTTGAGGTCCAATTAACGGCCTAGGTTAAGAAAAACACTTTTTCATTTGTCAAGCTTTCGAATTATATTTAACTCTTCCTCAGGACATCTACGATTAATAAAAAAAAAACAACTATTACTAGTTCTTAAGTAATTATAATAATTACTGTACTGTAATAATTGTCACTTATGGATGCACCTGCTCCAGATGAATAATATCTTTGTATTTGTAACAATGGGTCTTGGTTTAATGATTTTTTTAAATTTTTCGTTCTAGGGGGCCCTACTCGTGTCGTTTTATAACATAAATTGAATAACAAAGCAGGATAAGCATACCATTTTTCCAAGACCTTTCTAGTGTGTTGTATACATTAAGGTGTTTCTGGTTTTTTTCTTTTTTTGAATAAGGTTGGTAGCATGTTCAATTGTGATTGGGGTTTGGGGCTGCAGGGGGACAATAGCTGTGAGCACAAAAAGATAGAATTAACCCCCCAAAATTAAAAAAGCAACGATATTTGCCTGCTCGAGCTGATGTTCCCGGGTGGCGTGTAATTTGAATAGAATAACGTTTGTGAGGACACTTTGTTCTCCTTCCCCCTCACACAAGGAAAAATCTCTGTCTTTTTTTAAATTGGTAAAATTTAAAATGAAAAATCGAAATTCCTTTTTAATTTTTTTTAAAAATAACTTTTAAAAAAAAAAGGAAAAAAAAAATTGTAAGAACCACAAATTTTGGTAAATAAGGGGGACGAAGTATGGCAACAGAATTTTAATTAAATGTAGTTTTAAAGTCTATTGTTTTGTGTGAGTGAGGGATGAGATTGATATAATTCGAAAGCTTGACAAATGAAAAATTGTTTTTCTTAACCTAGATCAAAATTAGAATAAATCTATTAAGATAAATTAAGGCTTAAATTATTTGTATAGAAAAGAACTTTCCAAAGCCATGTGGTATTTTTCGAAATTCAACATTCGGCTCCAAATGGGGTGGAACCGGGAAAAAAAAATTTCCAGTAATAAAATCTTGTAAAAAAAAAATTTGCAACCAATCGGGTTGAATTTCGGGTCAAAAAGGATGGACTTTCCAAAAACTGGAGCAGTAGGTTGTCAAAATCCAAAGGCGGTTAAAAACCAAAAAAAGTGACCGCATTTTTAAAAACGGCCGATTTGCACAAATTTGGATACGGGGGGTTTTAAGGGTT
>JAHBCN010021432.1:0-14182 GCA_019359885.1 Listronotus oregonensis | reverse complement strand
TAAAAAAATTTTCTGGATTCATTGAACACTTGCTAAGGTCTCATTATATAAAAAAATTTTAATAAAAAACCATTTTTTCAAAAAATATTAATAAATTAATGGGATACTCTCAAAATATCGTGAAAATAAAACTTTGACCGCTTTTTTGAACCCAAACTCATATGCAATGATAGGTATGGGTTTTTCCATTTCAATGAATTTCCACCAGTGGCGTTTGTACAGAATTTGACCTGCCTATTTTGGCAAATAAAAAAAAATGGTTTACTAAAAAAGGCTTCTTGATACGTAGTACATGTATGCCAAATTTCATTAAAATATCTATAGTGGTATTAATAACAAATGATTTAGTTTTAAAAATTTTACCACCCTGTATCTCAAAAGTTAAGACGTTTAGGAGATACGTTCATATAAAGTTTTCTTCTTAAAATGGACCCAAAAATTGCCTCCTTAAATACTGACGTACAATTAGAATGTATATTAAGTAAAAAAATTACCAAACATGATATTTTATTTCTCGTAAACAGTTAATTTTATCGATGTTAATCAAAAATACCTTTTTTTCAGTTTAAGGTTAAAGCTATCCAAAAATAATATTATTGAGCCTTTATCATACGGGGTGTTAAAAAAAAGCTATTATTGTGTCAGAGCTAGTCCGTCCCTGGCAAACTAAACAAGCCAAATATGATTTATTGGGTTTATTTCAAGAAGACTTATTTAGTAACCATCATATTAAAAAAAAAATATTAATTTACGCCTAGTATTTTAAAAGTTATTAAAAAAAAAATAATATTTCCAGGGTCGTTGGTTATGTTTCTGTATCTCTGTAGGGAAGGCCCGTGGGAAAAAAGTTGATTGGAATTTGTCATAATATTTTTGGTTGTTCTATTAGATTCCGAGAGATTGCCCACATATTATTGGACACCCTGTATATATAAAGACTATGGTTTTTAGAAAAACATAGTTAATTTTGCAAAATTTCCAATTTGACGACCAAATTTACGAAAAAAAAAATACAAATAAATATTTCGTTTTGAAACTTAGATTTTTTTCTGGGAGGGCCTCCCAAAAAAATCAACTCTTTGCAAGTTTTATAAAGAAAATTTTCTTTACTAACGTGTTTCTTTTGGGACCATTATTATCTGGTATATACTTGGTGTGGGTCCCATGACTCACTTTTTAGATAAAACTTTTTAAAAATCCTAAAGCCGCCACTGCGACTTATTATAGAAAATGTTTAAAAAGACTAATATTGGATAATTGTTTTCTAGGTATATCATTTCATAACAATGTTTGAATCACGTTAAGATTACAAATGGAAACATGATTTTTTAGCCACAGAAAGCTAATCTTGTAAATATTTTAAAAGTATTTAACTTTTATAATAATATGCTTTAAGCATTTTCACTGGGTTTTGATCACTACATAATAAAATTGTTTTCACGTTAATTTGATTGCTGCGTTAATAAATTCAGTAATTCACCATGATCCATGTTATTGAGAGTTTCCATATCGATGCCCAATGCATTCGCAACACTTTCCATATCCAGTCCAAAGGATTTAAGAAGTTCTATAAAGTCCATTTCTTCGCCAGTAAAAGGATTGTGCAGCTTTGGGCACGAATGATTACACTAAAACACAAATAAACATATTTTGTTGAAAATGAGATAAATTAATTCATATAAATAGTTCTAAAAGATTACTAATTTATTTATAGGTATACTAGGTAAAAACAAGACTTTTATTTTTTGAACGAAACATAACGCTTTCAGATTTTGGCTCACTTCTGGTTTAAACAAAAGCAAAGTTACAGGCGAAAAATTCCGGACACTTAGGTTACTTAACATTTTCTGTCATATTTTCGCAATTGCGTAAATTGGGCCTTGGGCGATTAAACTGGTAAGAAAACATGTTTTTTTAAATAAGTTACGTTTTTTACCAAAAAGGATAATAATTACCAAATTGGTGTCAACGAATAACATATAATATTAAGAATAATATAATATATTTATAACAGATTAATTTTTAAGAAAATTGAAGAGTGCAAACTCTTCCACAAAAATTGGCCGTTTAATAAGTACATTGCATATTTGGTTTTCAAATCTTTTAAAACAATAGAAAGACATAAAAATATCAAGGATATTAGTGAACTAATATTTTATTTCAGCGTCGTTTTTGTTTATTATTAGCTCTAAATGCTTGGGCAAGGATGCTATCAGTCTTTGGATATGATGTGCATTATAGTTGTTTCATATTTCCTTAGTTTTGTTCAATAGGTCATTTGCACTTTCTAGACGAAAATTATAGGCCTTATTCGTGCCCTTGGCACGAATAATTTTAATAAGCGAATCTTGAATTATTTAATTAAGTGTAATTGCAAAATTACCAAATTTTCGGTTCAGGTAAAACCTGTAAAATGAATATTGTCCCTGACAAGAGGAAAAGGGTCAATAAAATAATGACAGTCGGTATTTGAAAAAATATATGAATTATTCAATCAACGAAAAAGTATCCATAATTAAGTGGCATTATGTGAAAAGCAGTATCTGAAATGTTTTCAGTTTATTTCCAAACCAAGCCCTTTCCGTCCATTTCAACTATTAAACGTATTGTCAGTAAGTTTGAGTCCAAAGGTACCGTAATAAATTATTATAAATGTTCAACTCAGGATTTTGAAAATGGAGCCGAAGAAAGAGAGAACAGAGATCTTAATATTCTACTGAGTGTGGAGGAAAACAAAATGGTTCGTACGAGGGATCTTGGGCAAGAGGTAAATAAACATCATACAACAGTATTGCGCACTTTGAAAAATCACAAATATTATTCGTATAAATTCTAAAAACATCAAGAGCTGCAGGAAGGAGATGAAGAGCGAAGAATGGCATTTTGTTTTAAAATGATGGAAAAAGCAAATTACGGAATTTTTAAAGAAATATTTGTTTTACCGATTAATGTACATTCACCCTCAACAATGAACCAAATGTTCAGAATCGGCGGTTTTGGAGCCAAGAAAATGAACATCGCTTTGCTCATACTCGGCACAATATCCCCAAAAAACAAATGTATTGGTGGGAATTATCCGACACCATATCATTGGACCCTTTTTTATGGACTATAACCTAACAGCAGAAACCTATTTGGACTTATTTTAAAATCAAATTAGTCCCGCCTTGGAAAAAGTTGTTCGGGAAGATCAAATGATATGGAACCAAATGGATGGTTGCCACGCCCATAATTCCCGTATGGTTAGAGAGTATCTGAAAAATGCTTTTAACGGGAATATTATTGGTCCACGGTACCGGACACTTTGGCCAGCCAGATCATCTGATCTTTCACCGAATGACTTCTTTCTGTGGGGTCACTTAAAAAGTGTCATTTAAAAAATGCAAAATTTGAGAATTTAAACCAGCTACAAAACGCTATTTCGTTAGATTGTAATAAAATTTCGCAATATTAACTTAGCAACGTTAGAAATTAATTTTATGATCGGTTGGCATAATGGGGGTTTGTTTGAACATTGGATTAATTATTGTTTTTACGTAATTCTCTATTATTTTTAAAAAAGTTATTATTGTATTTTATTTCATTTTGTTTTACCACACCTAGTAAAATATAAGGAGTTTTGTTCTCTCTTTTTTCGGATCTATTTTCGATCTTCTGAGGTAAATTATTTATTGCGATGGCTTTGGACTCTACTGACAATACATTTAATGGTTGAAATGGACCAGAGAGGCTCGATGGGAAAATACATTGAAAATATTTCAAATACTGCTTTTGGTTTAATTAAATTCTAGTATGATAAAATTATTTTTTTAATGATCGATAGTAATAATTGTTATTATTTAAACTTAATTGTTACATTAAATAAAAGGTGTCATAAAAAATAATGTTCACGTGTCTTTTACTTTGAAAGTAATGGTTGTAAGATGATAAAACGAAAAAAAAACATTCGGCTGTACGTCAGATTTGACAAAGCCTTATAACAAATCGTTTGCTGGTGACCTCAATATGGACCGGTAAAGGGTATCAGATGCGCGATTCAAAAGTGAGATTTTATGGGCGGAAAAAATGTTCCGTGCGCCGTGGCTCTAGTCATCTCTTAGGGTCCTAAATCATGCGCAGAACGGCTAGCAGATCGATTTTATTTAAAAATTTCCCGTCGCCGGCCAGTTCCGTACTTTGTCAATTGATGACTTAAACAAAATATATATTACACTGGTTAAAAAAAACATGGTTACTGGTTTTTTGAACCAGTGAAACACATTGGTTTGTTTAGATATTGTTCTTAACCTAAAATAAACATATAATCCATTGTCAGCTCCTTAAATTCCTCTAGTTCTTCTAATGTTAAAAGCATGGAAAGCCACAAATTTTTGTACTGGTTCACAACTGATGAGTGGTAGTTAATAATAATAAAAATGGGAATCGACTGAACATGACTCTTGTGGCTTATCTAGAATTAACTTTTTGTTTCATCTATGTAACACAATCATAATTGAACAAAAAACACTATAATTATTTATTTCGGATTAAAAAAAACTGAACAAAAAATGTATTGCATTAATCTAAAAGTCAGTAAGTATGATCACAACATAAAACATATTCCCTTGGAGCATATACCTACCAGAGGCACTCTTTCCGCTTGGGAAAAAGATCATTTGTGCAAGAAAGAAAAATTAGGGGTATAACCTTTTTCTCCCTCCAACGTGATCATATGTCGAGTAGTATATATAATTTTATATATATATATATATATATATATATATATATATATATATATATATATATATATATATATATATATATATATATATATATATATATATATATATATATATATATATATATATATATATATATATATATATATATATATATATATATATATATATATATATATATATATATATATATATATATATATATATAAAATGCAAACAGTTTATTAGTTAACTAATTATGTAGAATAATAGTTTTTAACGTATTTTACCAAATAACAGAAAATTATTTAGGCGTAAACGCCAACCATTGCTTTACGCCAAAAAGGCGTAAACGCCAATTATGGCAATAACAAAAGCAAAGGCCAATACGTAAAATTTTAGCAAATAATCAGTTAAATATTGAAATTCGGTGTTGTATTTGTAATTAATTTTGGCTCAAAAACACAAAATCATAAGGCGTAAGCGCCAATCATGGGATTCTGCTATAAAGGCGTATGAACCAATTTTAGGTACCTATCTTCCATAATGTATGTAATAGCAAACTCAATTTCTGTGTTTTTTATCGTATTAGTAGTGACATGATTAATTTTTAATAAGTGCAGCATTTTTTAAATACCTACCTAAGTGTTAATTTTATACCAAAAATATTTAGTTATTATTACTGCGTAATTATACTGTTTATTGTGTGTAATAATTATTACTATGTTAAACTGTGGTATATAACATTTGTTAAGATTCTTTCTTCCGAAAAAATAAATATTCGCACATCAAAAGTATTCGCGCATTTGACAACGCTGTCAGCTGTGACCAGCACAGTTTAAATTGGTTCCGTCATTAATCAAAGAAGTGCAATAATCGTATTTAGATTATAGTTTAATTAAAAATGTCTTCTCGTGGGAAAAAAATGGTTGAAATGGCAAAACAAAGTTGCAGTTCCTCATACAATCCAGAAATACCCCATGATCAAGGTAGGTTTATTAATAATTAATTCCTTTTATTTTAATCTTAGTTATACTTAACCTATTTCACCGGCACCGATTGTCGCCAAGCGCATGTAACAGTTCACTGCCAACGTTGCCAAGCGTTGCAGAAAATCAAGGTTTTTTAGAAGTTTTACGGTTTAAATTAAACAGTTTGGCTAGATAGTCTTTTAAATCTTCTTAGAATGGCTTTTATTTTTTTTTTTAGTTAAAAAAATGTTTTGTTTTAGAGATCAGATCTGATGACAGTGATTGTGACTCTAGTACAACTTTTGAACATAATGGCTATGTTGAATGCGATCCTCATGATTTGTTGAAAATGCAGGGTATGTTTAAAATATTTAAATTGTAGTGGTGGTTTGTATTAATATTTTTTTGTAGAGGGGTATACTGACGACGAGAAAATGCCTGAAAACATAGAAGTGGTTGAAGAGATTATCTTAGAGGAACAAAACAACAACGAAGACAACACACCTGAAGAATGCACGATGCCTATAGCGTTGGAGCAACAGACTGATGAAAATTACGATAACTTAGCGTTAAACATAAGAGAGAAAAAAACAAGAAAAAGAAAAAGTGATCCCAAACTATGGAAAGCTAGCCAGAGAAAAGAAAAAAGGAACAAAGGGGTGGAATATGTTGGAGCAGGTGGAAAGATTCGACTGCAAAGGTTTCCAAAGAATATTGGCCAAATTTGTAACTGTACTTTAAAATGTCATGTTAAGATTAATGACGACAAAAAATCTGCAATATTTAAAGCGTTTTGGGATTTGGGCAATCTTGAAAAGCAAAGAGGATTTATAATAAAACATGTTCAGCGGGCTACTGTTAAAAGAACGAGAACAAACAATTCCAGAAGAGGTTTTTCCCAGACTTACGTTTTAGGGTTAAACAATCAAAATGTTACTGTTTGTAAGACATTTTTTTAAAGACCTTGGACATTTCCGAAAAAATGGTGAGGACCGCTCTTAATAAAAGCGACCGGAACTTAATTTCATTGTGTTCACCTGATCAAAGAGGTTATCATGTGCCTGCAAATAGGCTTAATGAAGAAGTAATAAATATCGCTAAATGCCATATTGACTCTTTTCCAAGGGTTCCCGCTCATTGGTGCCGAAAAGATTCAAAGAAAGAATATTTGGAACCCATTCTAAATAAAACAAAAATGTTTAAGCTGTACAAAAAGTACTGTGCTGAGAACCACTTTACTGCAATATCAGAAACTGCTTACCGAAACATTTTGCTGGAAAAAAATATTGGTTTTCACGTACCTAGAAAGGACCAGTGCTGGTGCTACAAGTACGAACAACAGCTAGAAGAGGACCAGCATGAGAAAGAACGTTACGATCTACACATTAAACGTAAAAATGCAGCAAATAAAGAAAAAAAAAGGGACGCTGACTTAGCCCGAAGCAATCCAGAATATTGTTCAGTTAACTTTGATTTAGAGGCAGTTTTATACTGCCCACTTTTTCATGCCAAACCGATTTTTTATAAAAGAAAATTAGCTAATTTTAATTTTACTGTTTACGAGGTTGCAAAAAGACATGGACGATGTTACATTTGGTCTGAAACTGAAGGAAAACGGGGTTCGAATGAAATAGCGTCGTGCCTTATGAAATTTGCCAAAAGCCTTCCTGATACAATTACCCATTTATCGATGTTTTCAGATTGCTGCGCTGGACAGAATAGAAATTCAATTGTAGCAAGCATGTTACACCAAATAATTTTAAAGACCAAGATAGAGGTAATTGACCTTAAATTCTTGGAGCCCGGTCACACACACATGGAATGTGACTCCATGCATGCTACAATTGAAACTGCTTCTGAGTATGCCAAAATATTTATACCTACTGACTGGGTAAATGTCATCAGATTGGCTAAGAAGGGCGGCCAACCCTACGATGTTAATATTCTTTCTTATAAAGATTTTTTTGACTATAAAACCTTTAAGGACAGTAACTATTTTTTTCCAAGTAAATCGGAAAATGGCATGGATTTAAATTGGAAAGAAGTTCGTTGGTTGCGTTTCCAAAAGGCAAACCCAGATACACTTTTTTTTAAGAATGAGTTTTGGGAAGAGGAATTTGAGTCTGTAAACATTAAAAAAAGAAAAGGTAATTCAGATTTTCAACTTCGACCAATCTATAACTCCACACTTCCCATTGACGAAAAGAAATATTTAGATCTGCAGTTTCTTTGCCATGGAAAAGATCATACTGTACCTTCAATATACCACAACTTTTATGATTCGTTACCTCACGTGACTTCTAATCTTTCTGACGATGAACTACCACTATCTGCTTTAAGAGCAAAGATATTAAAAAGAAAAAGGAAAAGGAATTAATATTTAGGTTGTATTCAAGATTTTTTTTCCTTATTATAGTTTTAGGTTTTGTTATGTACAGTGTCACTATAAATACGAGTAAAGAGAGTCTCCTAAATAAAGTGTTTCAATTTTTCATTTTAAAAGCTACTAAATTTAAAAAAATAGAACCAAAGATTTTTAGTTTTGGGTAAATTTTCAAATTATTTTTACAGGGTTTTCTTTTAAGTTTTAAAAGTTGAAATCGGGCCAGCACTTTTAAGACACCCTGTAGAAATTATAAAATCCATGTAATTAAAAAACCTACTTAAAACTAAGAAACTTTTAATATTAGTTTTTTTCTATAGCGCATTTTACTTGGGACACTCTGTACATCCTAATGCATTTTTTATTTTAAAACTGTTCTAGTGGTACTAATAAACTTCATTCGTTCCTTATTTGCCTAATTATTTATTATTATTTCATAAAAGTGGTTCATACGCCCGAAGATAACAAATATATTTATCCTGGCATAAAGGCGTATCAGCCAAAACTTGGTTAAAATAGCTAATATTTTTAATTTTGAAATAACTATCATAAACTGCAATTTTTTTAATAGTTTTTACCGCCTTAAGTTTTTAATTTTTTCTAACCGTTCGTTCTTTAACAGTTTTTCGTCTCTCCTGTAAAATTTTACTTTTGGCGCATACCCCCCTTTGGCGTGAGACCTGGATATATATACCGCTCTGCGTGCTGTTTTTTGGGTTCCCCGCGTCGATCTATCGGCACTATGGTTGGAGCCACGGAAAAGGTTTATTCTACGATTTTTTTTTTCTCTTTCGCACTGCCAAACGGCAACGCTGCCTCTAGTAAATAAATACTCGTTTTGTATAAATACATTTAAGATGTTTAGAATATCCTTTTATCGCTATCGAAAACATAAGTGTAAGCAGGAAAAGAGTTTAGTATTTGTATAAACATTTTTTTACCCTTTTTGTTTATAAGTCTGTTCCAATCTCGCAAAAAACCGTTTATTGCATCCCTTTACTGATCCCCAAGCAAAGCAAAACCCTTTAAATATATAGAAAGCGTTCAACTCCGTCGTTTTTGAACTGACATAAAACTTGTAAAGTCGACAGTCACGCGTTTAATAAATTCTAGCAGTTTCCAAACTATTTTAAGGCGGTAAAAAAACTGGGTCTTGAAATTAACCCTATCTTTTATTAGCCCTATTTTTTCTATTTATATTTTGCAATTTTAAATTTTTTTAACTCATGGTTTATATTACTACCTAACATAATTTATAATGTATAGAAACGCAAAAAAAAAAAGAATTTAGTATCTAAATATTATATAAATATAAATTAATTAATGACATACAAATTTCTAAGCCCGGAACGGTCCTGCTTTTTAAATACGCATGCTTAATGACACTATCGTTTGTTTAGTGCGCGAGGTCGTAAACTTGTCATAAATGCGATTAGTAATTATATATCTAAAGTTAGGTTATCTATGGTTTGGTATTACCTTAACCGAAGATTTGGTAATTTAACAATTACATTTAATTGAATACTTCAGGATTTGCTTATTAAAATTTTTTGAAACTTGGCACGAGGGTTGTTCAGATTGGTCTCTTCATAAAGTTATCTTACATTTTTTCTGTAAAATGTACAGGGGAGCCAATAATTGACCCCCTTACCACCCGGTATATTATATGATTCTTAAAATAATATGTTATCCGTTGACATTTATTTTTTGTCACTGCCACACTAACAGAGGAATATTATTTAGGAGTTTAGAAATTTACTGAATCAATTTTAAAAACTTTAATGTAATTAGGCGTTTTTAATTACTTCATACTCACTTGTGGCCAAGAACACCTCTCCAATCTTCTATGTACGCAATTTCTGTTATATGACCTTCTCTGTTTTTGTAGCGGTGTTCTCCACGTCCTATTATCTACCGGGGCTACGTTATTGGAAGGTATTGTGTTTGAAGTTCTGTTTCTTAGATTTACATTTTTTTTGTTGTGTCCTAAAAATAATAAACCACCAATTTATTAAAATTTAAAACTAATATATAAAAATCTGGTTTATATATTATTAAAAATATTAATACAGAATTATCATATAAAGGGTGAGTTTTTTAAAGTGTTACAATGATTCTGAGGACGTGGTAAGTAAAGAACATTCATACTTATATCGTTCTGACTTCTTGAGGCCAATAAACGACCCTTTTGTCCCTATTGTCGGCCGGCGCTTTACCCCCGGGGTTACCTGCTATAAAATTTGAACGGAACAGGGGGAATTTATTTTTTTTTGGAAAAAAAAAGAAACACATTGATAATCACATATTTTATTATTAATGGGAAAAAAAAATTTTTTATAAAATATACCTAGGGATACTATAATTTTTTTTTTAAACATTGCCATCACGTGACTAACTGACGACTTTCTAATGGTTTTTTGACATCGCTTTCGTTTATATTGTCGTTTAAGTTTATGGAGAATGAAAAAAGAAAGAATATAATTGACTTGTCGTTGATCATTGCGTCAAAAAGTCACGTGATGGGAATTTTAAAAAAAAAAAATTTTACCTATTTTGTCATTTAAAAAAATATATAAATAAAAAGTTTTAAAAAAAGCAATATACAATACAAAATGAAAAGTATCTAAAAATATTACAACTTATAATTATTATTAGGACTTATTCAATTAAATCAGTGTCACTATCACTATCACCCCTAACTGTATAATTAACTCCTTAACATTACTTGAAAGTGTGGTATATGATTGTTCAACTTTAATTACGTGATCTACACTGTTGCTCCAACTATTTACTGGTATTTTATCTATTTCCCTGGTGATAATGCCTAATACAAAACTATTTAAAGTCGGTGAACTGTTGTTACGTCTCTTGCGATTTCAATTGATGCCAAATATGTTCTAGGGGGTTAAAAATGCGTGATAGGGGGGAAGCCAAACTAATGTCCCATGCTATTTGCAAACTCATCACAAACTTTTTTTTCTCTATATTAAAACATTTTAATACTTCAAGAAATTTTTTTTTTTTGAATAATTTTCATAAAAAAAATATTTTGGCGTGCATAAATTCTTGAATAATTGCTTTGGTGTCCTTGAAAAGGGTTTTTGTTTAATTGCCTACTATGATAGCGGTTATCCATAACAATAACACTTTGAGGAGGAATATTGGGAATTAACTTATTTTTAAACCAGTCTTCAAATAAATGTGCAGTTGTGTCGTCATGGTAGTCAAGAAGATTTTTTTATATTTTTGCAAAAATGATAAAGCATTTGGAACCCATCCGTCTTTTGATCCCGCATGTATAATTGTTATCCCACCTCTGTTGGATGGTGCTTTTGTGTTACATTTACCACTTGAATCGTCCCAACCTTTTGATGGCGTGTCATGGGTATCGTACCACGTTTCGTCCAATAAATGATCGACCTTCCGGCTTCTATACATATCTATTTTCGTAAGATATTCTAATCTCCATTTCCGAAGTCGTTGCGATTCCATCAGCACTTGTTTTTTGTCGATCTTCTTAAATTTGAATCCTAGTTTTTCACAGTCTTCCACAATGTTGTTCTGCCACACTGTATGCCACTTTCGTCCATTTCTAGTCTCTTCTTTAAAGGGTTTCCAATGTTGGTGCTTTTTTGCTCTTCATACATTTTATAGATTTTTGTCGAATTAGGTCTTTATCACTTCATCAAGTTTTGTGGCAGTACCAGAATCGCATCTTTTTTTTTCTCTTGACTATCGGTTTTTTAACAATATCCTATGGTAGATTTTTATATTTTCAACCTGCACGTTTCTTCAAAGCTGCTTGTATGGAAACATCGTTTCTTAAAGTTGAATATACATTCTTTAAAATTTCTTTAGCATCAACAGAAAGATGCTTTCTCTTGCTTGTGTGCTCTTCTTGCTGCTCGTTGTCGCTTGCTTCATCGTCAGATTCACTCCCTTCCCACATTTTGGAAAATACTAAGCCATTTCTGTTCTACATATCCCCAAAAACCCCCTTTTTTAAAAATTCAGGTAGGTATAGGTAATTAATTATATTGGGTTTCCTTTTTTTTTTCAATTAATTTTGCCTACCGAGTTTATTTTTAAGGTCCTACCTGTACCTATTTATCAAATTACAAAAAAAGGCCAATAGTTTTCATTATACCTTTACTTAATTGGTAGGTACTACCATATTATTCATATTATTTCCTTAAAAATTAAATTGTAATAAAAATGTACAATATCTATCTATCAATATTTCAATTGCTTCTCAATGTAAAATAAAATTCCACTTCGGCCCTGCCTGCAGCTGGACGGGTCTGCCGGCCGGAGGAAGATTTATTAGGCAATATAATCGAATCCTTCAGTCAGAACGATATAAGTATGAATAAGCTTTACATTTTAAGTTATTTCTAACATTTTTTTCTTCACTGCCTTTTGAGCGGTGGGGGTAACTTTGGAATTATAAATAGAATAATATGTTTTTAATTTTAAAATACATCAATTTTTCTACTGGTTACGGAAATATAATTGATTTTTAAAATAAATCGAAACTTTAAACAGGTTTTCGACGTATCGCATTCTAACACTTTTACAAAACGTACCCTGTATATATCACATATCATAAGACACATGCAGTTTCTAAAAGGAGGCAAAAACATATAATTTTATAATACCTTTTCTGCGATTCTTATTTTTCTGCTTCTTCTTTTTTCTTTTATTGTTTACATCTGAATTTAAAGTACTATTTTGCTTAAGACTGTTTTCTAGTTTGTTTTCCAAATTCTTCAAATTATTTTGTTTTTGTGATTGTCTTCGCTTCTTATTTTTATTATTTTTACGACGCTTTATTCTAAAAATTAAAAATCATTAATACTAAATACATATTTTTTAGGTTTGGTTCTTTTTAACATTTGTTATTATCAATCTTTTATTTGTTTTTAATAGAGAATAAGCTTAAAGGACTTGCCGCCAAGAACAACAGGATAGAACTCCTTTGGGTTTCTGGACACATGGAAATAGAAGGCAATGATAAAGCAGAGATAGAGTCCGCTCATCTTGAAAATTTTATGGCTCAGAGCAAGTCCTTAACTATCAAAATAGGCGATTAAAACAACAATATACAGATAGTCCCTAAAACATCTGGATCGTTGGCATGCATCACCTAGTCAAAGTCATGCGAAGGCAATGCTAGGTGGCACTTCCAAGAAAGTAACAGCTGAGGTACTCCCTCTGGGGAGCATTCAGTTAAGACAAGTAGTAGAACTTTTGACAGGCTACTGTCATCTGAGGAAACACTTGCAGAAAATGGGCATACAGAATGTCCCTTAACATGCAGACTTTGTGGGGAGGAGGAGGAACTAGCCTCACACATATAATACGACTGCACGACTGCAATGTACTGACGTACAGAAGACATATACAGTTCCGAAATATACAGAGCGGAACTCCGCTTATGCATGAACATCGTGGTAGAAACCTATTACACTTGATAAAGGGGGAACACAATAAGCAAGTAAGGGGGATACAAATATTGGCCCGACCAACCCCGCTTCATCACCAACCCAAAAAAAAAAAAAAATTTTTTATTTATGTAAAATCCTACCTTCTTCTATTTGTCTTTTGATCCCAACAATGTAAAGCATCGGCAATAGAAATATCATCAATCTTCACTTCCTGCCAATCTCTTTTCGTCAACACGGAATGGGATATGCACGATGGTGCGAAAACGGCCGAAACGTTTTGAAAGCTATGACGTAAAGCATCGCCCATCTTGTGAATATATCCCACTGCTGCTTGGGGTTACTGGCGCTCCAACATTGTCAGCATCCATTTGAGCTTCATCAAAGAGCCATTGAAAGACAAATAGTTGCGCTAAAAAAAAAAAAAAAATATAGGTACCTACGAATAATAAAAAAATTTTATATATATATATATATATATATATATATATATATATATAATAATAATATATATATATATATATATATATATATATATATATAAAAATAATAATATATATATATATATATATAATAATATATTTAATATTATATATATTATATATATATATAATATATTATATATAATAATAATATTAATAATATTATATATATATGTGTGTGTGTGTGATTTTGTCTTTACCGAAG
>JAHBCN010021431.1:0-14078 GCA_019359885.1 Listronotus oregonensis | reverse complement strand
GTTGTTTAAATTTAAAACTTTATATATTGCGGTCAAGATCATTGGTTTACAAAAAACCACCTGCTACACTAGCGCCTTTTTATTTAATGCCGGTGTTCCTTATCTTCCATAATTTTTAGCTACAAATGACGATTAAAAATTGAATAAAATTTCATTTATTAAAATGTTGTAACTTCTTTTATAAGTTAACATGCTTGAGAATAGCAGTATGTATAACCTTTCTCTCGCTTACGTGCCTGATTGGTCGGGGGAGGGGTATATACACCGCTTAACAATAAACACGCAGAGCAGCAGGGCCACAGCCCTACTTCACTTAACTGAAATAGGGCTGTGGCAGGGTATATACCGCTCCAGCCCACTTATTAGGCACGTACAGCTAGAGAGAAAGGTAAAGGTTATACCAGGTTATATTGCTATTCTTCTTTCTCTCTGGCACACTTGTTTGCACTGCTGAGCTGAACCGCTACCTCTGGTAGGTTAAGGCTCAATGTTGACAATATTTTAAATGATAATAAATTTTATTTGTACCCATGGTAATTTTACTCATTCGAAATTGTGGAATGCAAAAACCAAAGGAGTTTGTTATATCCGGTTTTCCAGCAAATTAGAATTCTTATTTTTTAAGTTACACTCAATTTAAATAAGTCATAGGTAGCGTGCACAGAGAGGGATAGGTTATACACCTATTTTCCTTTCTCTCTAGCACGCTTAAGCGGCAAGGCTGCCCCTAGAAGATATATGCTCGAAGATTACAGCTCACAGGCAAAATGATATCGGATCTTTATTCGTACAAATAAAGTCTCAATGAACGAAATTGTATATAGTATTTTGGCATACGTGACCTTGAACTGATTGCAAGTTTTTTTATTTTAGGCCTGGTACTTTCATTAACAGATAACTTTATTGTCCGGATCTGTGGTCCGGATAATTTTCATGGTTACAATTGTCACAACAATTGTTCTTATGGAAATTATCCCAAAATAATTTTATCCGTTAATGAAAGTACCGGCTATAGAGAAGTATCGCGAACTTCCAAATAATTTACTTTACCGTATCTTAACAGTACATCATGTATTGTTGAATCCATTTTTAATTATAATTATTTATTTGGTAATTGTCTCGAAAGTTGCCTCCTCTCCGATTTTGACCAAATTTGGTATACAGGGGTTTTTTGGGGCGCTGATTACGAATCTGAAAAAATATTTTTTCGGCAACCTTTCATTATCGAGATATTCATCATCAAAGTTGAAAATCAAACTAACCTTATTTACACTATTCCTCCTTCTCTTTGCACAGAATTCTTGATTTTTACACTAAATTGGCACATAATATTTTAAAAACGTCTTTTAAAAACTTGTTTTTATATCTATTTTACACCTTTTTTCCATTTAATTGCAAACCTCCACTTTCACACGTCGGATCGTGGCCGCAACCATGTATACACTAGGGAATCATGGCCGCCCAGCTTAAAAGTGAAGCTTCGCAATTTAATGGAAAAAAGGTGTAAAATAAATAAGTAGTTTCTTACTAAAAAATGCAGATGGTCAAATCAATTTTTTATTAAAACGCAAGAAAGATTGTGAAGGAAATTTTCTGGGATCATTGAACAGTGGCTAAGGTCTCACTATAAAAAAGAAATGTTAATAACAAACCTTTTTTTCAAAAAAATATCAATAAAATAATGAGATACTCTCAAAATATTGTGAAAAAAAACTTTGACCGCCTTTTTCAATATTCTAGAAAAATCAGAATGGACCCAAACTCATATGCAATGCTTGGTACGGGTTTTCCCATTCCGATGAACTTTGAATGATTAAAATGTACATTACATTACTGTCCGAGTAATGAAAAAATTCGTCCGCCCGCTTATAAGTGAACCCGTGAAGATAGCGGCATTCTAGCGGTAGAGCGCAGGTGAAATGAGGGGACTTTTGGGTCCCGTTATCTCGAAAACTATCGATTTTTCGAAAAAAAAATATAAGGACCATTTTTGTAGATTACAAGGCAATCTTCATTTTTTGGCTAAACAAAAATTCTAGAAATTCGCATATTTTGGCAGATATTAGCGGAAAACCCATTTTTCGGGCCGTGAGGGGCCCTTTTTAGCCCTTTCCAACCTGTTAATGTTGATAAACTTTTTTTTCGCTCGGAAGCATCCCCGAAGACCTAAGAATCGCGCCACAAGGTTATATAGATTTATTTACAGCTTTTTCCCTTCATTCAATCCAAGTCAAATACCCTCCAAGGTGTAAAACTTGATCATTTTGCAGCGCAATGAAAAGATGTTCTTGGTTCCAGAAGCAGCCCATTTACATATAATAATTTCTATAAGCACGCTCGATGAGTTTCCAATCGAGCATTTATAGGATTTGGAGTAGCTCAAAAGCGTTCTGTGCGTTTTCACAGTGTTTCCGTGATAAAAAGTGCCATACATACTAATTCCCCTTTTTCATCGTTAAACTTTTAGAGCACGCCGTGCTCTGAGGTGTGGAAACATTTTTGGTCACTAGAAAGCTATAACCTAAAAGAATCACAAAAATAATAAATGTTTTTAATTTTTTTTTGTTCGCATTCAAGAACTAAAAAAAACTAATTTTTTACTTTTTACTAAGCTTAATAACTTTAATGCTAAGGTATAGTATTAATTTACAAAACAATACATCCGCTTTAACCAAGCAGACGAATTAATATCACTTTTAGTACTTGCACCCAGATTTTGACCTATCCGTTCTTCTAGCATATATTTCGCTGGTATTCTAATATTTTCGTAGACATATCGCGCACTTGTCGTAACCAGTCCTTTACTGATTCGGCATCACGATTGTTCTCGAACATACTATTTTATATAACCGGATTTAAAAACATGTTGAACATTTATTGTCAAAGCAAACACTGCAGAAATAACTACTTCTGGTAGTACACACTTCCCTTTGATACAGGCTAGTGACAAGTAATTAATACCGATATATATTTCCCAGGTATATTCTAAGAACTAGATGGTTATAAATATTTGGTGCAGTTTTCGTAAATTTACTTGGTTTTATAGTCCACCTATTGGTGATTCAGGATAATAAATGTAATTATGTTTAAAAAAGAGAACACTTACACATAACTATATTAAAAGGTTCTTATAAATTTAGTAGTAAGTGTAGGTAGAGGTTTCGGAAATCGTAAGAGATTCAAAGTTGACAAAGTGGATCATCGAGTTTAAATTTACATTCCTGAATTTAAACCATTACCTAGAGTTACGTGGCATCAAATAATAAAATAATAAGTTAATATATATATATATATATATATATATATATATATATATATATATATATATATATATATATATATATATATATATATATATATATATATATATATATATATATATATATATATATATATATATATATATATATATATATATATATATATATATATATATATATTTTAAACAATAAGGAGGAGGAAGTCTTGGCCGACCAGTTAAACAACAAAGGTAATAAATTTCTTGGGTATCGGTCCAGGAGAGGGCTAATTAAAGTGAAACACTTCTTAGTTTAACGAGCTTTCGAAAATATTTATTTCCTTCTTCAGGTCTACAATATGAAAAAAAAACAATACAATAAAAAAGCAAATCTTTCTCAATTTTAGGTATACTTACAACTAAATGCATTATTTAGAAGTTGGTAACATCAACAACAGCTGAATTTTACAATGTATAGAAACAGGATATTGTTAAGTTTTCGAAAAATTCATATTAATGTTTCTTAGTTCTAAGCTGATACATTTTTAAAATATTATAATTGTTATAAAATGTAAGACTAGTACAGAATGGATGGATTTCTATACAACTTTATTCGTTTCAGGGTCTTTTTTAGTTTAACATGTATTTTTTTAAGTTTTTTATTTTGGAATGCGAGTATAAGGTCCGGGCATATCTAGGTTAAAGTTAAGATATTGTTAACTTAACTGGAAGATAGATTTACTTATGACTGAATGTGTATGTAATATGTAAAATTGAAAAATTAGTAATGGTAAAAAAATATTTTTAAACAGTAAATATGTAGTGTCTTAATGATCACGAAGCTCTTATCTCTCACATAAGAGCATGTGTATGTCTGTGTGAGTGTGTAGGTATACCCTTATCTGTCACCTAAGGGTAAGTGTTTGTGAGTGTGTGTGCATGTGCATGGGTATGTGTGTAAACCCTTATCTGTCACCTAAGGGTTAGTGTGTGTGTATGGGTGTATATGTTGGTGTATGTGCACCCCCTTATCTGTCACCTAAGGGTTAGTGTTTGTATGTGTGTGTGTGTGTGTGTGTGTGTGTGGCACGTACGTGACCAAGAAAACACAAATTATAGATGTATGATGATGTTTTGTCTATTCCAGATTTTATGTTTTATTATTTACTTACAGCCCTTCGCCCATAGCATTACCATACACTTATCCTAGAGTTATATTTAGGTCCAGTGTAGCATAAAAGTGTTAACAATAGAGAAAAAAAAAAAAAAAAAGGGGAAGGACCAGCCTACATTTTTAAGTGAGGTTCAACTGAACGTAAAGAGTGGTTACTTACAAAAGAAATGTTAGGTTATAAAAGGAATGTTAGGTTATAAAGAAGAGAAAACCAGAGAATAAAAAAAACTACAGAATCAAAAATCAAAAGTATTAAAAAATTAATTATGTTGACAGTTATTGTTAAAATGTTTTAGCTTGATGAAAAAGAACTATTGGAATCATTGTTTGTCTTTTGTTTTAAGTTAAAATTGAGTAAGTTAGAGTAAATGACACTTAGATTGTCAATGTCAGTTTTTTATTGATGCTGTTAGAATGTTTGTATATCTCTATCATCTCTAGAACCACTCTTTTGTTATAATTCGCCTCCACACACAAAATTTTCGTTTCTTTAAAATTAAAAATATGTCCAAGTTGATTACAATGTTGAGACAATGCACAAGAGTTTTTTCCTAATCTACAATCACTTTTATGTTGTGTTAATCTATCTTTGAGTACTCTAGACGTTTGTCCTATATACACGCCATCGCACTCAGAGCAAGGAATACTATATATTACATTAGATTTTTCAAACTGTCATCCTTGTCTTTAAGTTTAGTAAAAAGTTTTCCTATTGTTTTAGTGTGTTTAAATGCAATTTTTATTGAATTGTCAGAATGAAACAATCTGGTTATTTTAGTTGCTATACTTTTTATATACGGAAAAGAATAGTAAAAAATAGGAGGATGTTCAATAAATGCACTTATTTCGGGGGTGATGCCGTTATTATCACTGTCATGGGTGATCACTATTGCTGTATTAAAAATAAGCTTTGTTAATAATTTTTTTGGAAAAGAATTAAGTAGTAAAATGTTAAAGAGTTTTTTTAAGTTATTCTGTACCAATGATGCATGTGAGATTCTCATTATCCGGGTTTTTAATGCTAATATTAGATTTATTTTTGTTTTGGTGGTATGACTCGAGTAATAGTTGATATACCTGCCTGAGCTGGTTGGTTTAGTATACCAGTCAAGAATGATCTGGTTATTTGCTTGTCTTATTACTCTAGTGTCCAAAAAGGTACCCTATTGTTGTTTTCTTTTTCCACCGTAAATTGTATGTGTTCATTATAGCTATTGAACACTTCAAGAATCTCGTTGATGCCATCTATTGGTACAGATGTTATAATATCATCAACGTATTTCTTCAAGAACGGAATTTGAAAAGATAACTTAGGTATACAGACTTTAAGTAAATCATCCATGACATACTGTGAGACAATAGGAGAGATTGTAGCCCCCATAGGGGTACCTAATATTTGTTTATAAAAAATGCCATTGAATTTAAAATATGTGGTTTCCATAATGAATTTCAAAACCTCCAGAAAGCCCTGCTGACTGAGTCCTGTTGTAGAGAAATAGCTGGCCAATGTTTGGACATGCTTTTTTGTATTAATGTATATGGTAAATGGAAAGGAAAATGAAGTGTATTTAATGGATCTAAAGAAGGCTAACTTTGAATTATTGGCAATGAAAGAAAAAGTTAATACTAAGCTAGAAACAAATACGGCCTACACCCAAACTGAGAAGCTGTATTCTCCGAGAAAATCTAGCGTAACTGAAAAACTAACTACATCTGAAACACCATTAGTCGACCCAGACCACGTCCAGTCTAACCGCGAAAAGATAAATAACTCTAATGAAGTTCGGCAGTCCAAGGTTATTGTTTTAACTGATGACTTTGGAAAGTTTCTGTATGACAATCTTAATAAAGCCTTAAATGCGCATTATAGCCTTCAGTCAATATGCAAACCTTTTCCAAATTTAAAGAGACTGTTTCAAGTATTGACTGCTTTCTGGATGAGCTGACTAACAAGGATTTTGTTGTGGTGTTGGCTGGTGTAAATAATACAAGCATTCCCTTAAAGGACATTACGTTATTAGCAAATAAATGTTTTTATACAAATCTAGTTATATGTTCAATACCAATCAACCATAATTGTAATGATTTTATTGTTTCTAACTTTGGTTATATTAATGATAGATTGCGCCAAACGACCACCAAGCTAGGGTATTTTTCAAATAGTATAGAGTTTCTTGATTTGCAGAATAAGCTTAAATTTAGTGACTTTCGCAGAGATAGTATATACCTGAACCTTAAGGGCCTTGTAAGGTTGTCTGCATTAATTGCCCATACCGTAAAACATTTTTTGATAGACAAATGAGCAATTTAGTGCAGGTTAACATAGATACAAGTTTTTTGAATGCAAATGAAGAGCACGCAATTAATTTAGATCAACTTGGTTTAAAACAGACCGGTGTGAGCGATATTGCAGAACATTTTTAGGGAATCAGACCAGAGAATTGGTGACAGGCACCTAATAGGTAAGAATAAAAATAATGTGTGTTTTTTTGTTTTAAATATACAATCAGCAAGAAATAAGCTTGATGAGCTCTCAATATTTCTAGAATCGGAAAATCAACCAGAAATTTTGTTAATCACTGAGCATTGGTTGAAATTAAATGAACCTATCTGTATTCCAAATTATAAAGTGACATCCGTATTTTGTCGTAAAGAATCTGGTTATGGAGGAACTATGATTTTATTAAGAGAAAACTTTTTGCTTGATTTTCCTGTTATTAATGTTTCCAAGTATGATTTTATGCTTAAGGAGAGTGAATTTGAGTTTTCTCTTATTTATTGTAAAAAAAATAATATTTATATTGTTTGTATATATAGACCCCCTACAGGTTGCATCAGCGAGTTTTTTGGGAAAGTTGGAGATTTTGTTATCATTTTTTCTGTGAATTCCAAGGTTGTATTGGCTGGTGATTTAAATATAAATTTTGAGGACCAGGATTTGGTGCATGTCCAAAACCTATGTAACTTGCTAGACTCATTTAATATAAAGATGCTGGTTACTGTACCAACCCGTATAACAAGCACTACTAGCACCATTATAGACTATTTCTGTACCAATTTTTGTAGTAGTAAACAATGTAACATATCTGTTGTATCCTCTGGCCTATCGGATCACGAAGCAATTTTTGCAAATATTCCTATAAACTATTGTACGAGGGTAAAATCTTATAAATATGGTAGAATCTACAGTACCAGTAACTTTGATAAATTCAGACTTTCAGCGGCTGAAATTAATTGGCAGCTGGTTTTGCAGGATTTGGATCCTCTTAAAACTTTTAACGAGGTATTAATATCACTTTTTAATGTAAATTTTCCATTGAGGAGGCTAAGGTGGAAACACAAAAACCGTGGGTTACAAAGGGAATTAAGTGTTCTTCTAAAAACTTAAGATATTTACATCAATTAAGAAAATTTTTCCTACTAGTTTTGTTAATGAACTTTTAGTACATATAGAAGAATTTACAGACGGGTGATACAGATATCTAAACAAAAATATTATGAAAATAGAATGAATGAAGCGCGAAACCGGATGAAGGAAGGTTGGAATATTGTTAATGAGTTGAGGGGAAGTCTGGTCCATGTCCAGAGCAGGCCACTCTGGATGCAGATGTGTTGAATACTTTTATTGCAATATGGCTCAAAACTTAATGGCTAACTTATCTTCTCATGTTAGTCCAATGACTTACCTCCGGGGCGTATCTGTCCTGGAATCTTTTTATATGCATCACACAGATGTTAGGGAAATACGTAATGTTTTTAAAGAGATCAAAAATAAAAACTCTGCTGGGGTGGATGATATTCCCTTGAAAATATTGGAAAATCTGCCGGATAATGCGCTAATTGTTTTCGCTACGGCTATAAACATCTCTTTTGATTCTGGGGTATTTCCGTCTTGCTGGAGGGTTGGATTGGTTCGACCTCTTTATAAGGGCGGTGATTGGGATGACCCGGCAAGTCAACGGCCTATAACACTTCTACCTACACAGTCTAAGGTAGTAGAGAAACTGGTGAAGGGTAGAATGATGTCCTTTATTGATAGACATAAGTTGCTGAGTGAGTCCCAATTTGCATTTCAGGATTTGATGGGTACAGTGGATGCTATATTCAGTTTTCTGGAGAGGCTTTTCTTAGCTTTGAATAACGGGGATGTTGCTGCTGCAGTGTTTTGCGACTTTTCGAAGGCGTTTGACTGTGTCAAGCATGATATATTGCTAGGAAAACTAGAGCGCTATGGTTTTAGGGGACCTGCGCTAAAATGGATAGCATCTTACTTGTCTGATAGAGAGCAAATTGTCAGATGCCAGGACACTGACTCCGAGGTGCTTATTAACCCTCACGGTGTACCCCAAGGGTCAGTATTGGGACCACTTCTCTTTCTTCTGTATGTGAATGATTTAGCCGCTATTGATATCAGTGGTCATTTTACTTTATTTGCGGACGACACCACAATATTGTGGCATGGTCGGAGCACTAGTGATGTCTCAGCTAGGGTTTCAACTGACTTGGTATTAATAAAGCAGTGGTGTGATGCAAACTGTTTATCGTTCAATATCAACCAAAACAAACATTTTAACATTCAAATGTTGCATAGAAAATTTAAAATTTGATACTTGTATTTTGGAAAATAAAGACGTTGTAAGATTTCTAGGTATACACATTGATTCTAAATTGAAATTTTATAATCATATAAAAATCTTAAATAAAAAACTGGCATCAGCTTGTTACGCTGTTAGAGTTGTCAGGAGTAATCTAGGGCAAAGTATGGCAAAGTCTGTTTACTTTGCTCTAGTAGATTCTAACCTTAGATATGGTATAGTTTTTTGGGGTTTTAGTACTCAACAGCTGATACAGTCTACTTTTGCTCTTCAAAGCGAGCTCTAAGATATCTCTGCAAATTAAAACCGAGAGATCATTGTAAACCGTTTTTTATCCGTGAGAAAATATTGACGCTCACCTGTATTTTTATTTTGGAGACAGTGTCTCTAATCCACAAAAAGTATGGAAATGAAGAAAACGAAAGTAGTTACCATATTCGGAACAATGAAGAGCTGAGGTTGCCAATACCAAAAAGTACACTGACTAAAAACTCGCTGATTTATGAGAGCCTTAAAATGTATAACCACCTGCCTAGAGTGTATAGAGGTATTGAAGATAATAAAAGTTTTAAACACTCTGTAAAATTGCTTTTGCAGAGTAAAGCCTACTATTGTTTAGAGGAATTTTATAATGATGAACTTTAGTTTATTTTGTCTATGCTTTTGTACCTTAGTGTGTAATGTTTAATAACGATTTTTATTATCTGTATATTTATTTTTATTGATTGTTTGTACTTTATACATCTTCGGCTGGGTATTGTTTATTTATATTTATTATTTATTTATTTATTTACTTTTTGTAAGGTTGGCTGTGATATATGCGGCTGTGCAATCTTATTGTGTTAAATAGTTTTGGTGGTTTTTAACGGTCTTGGTGTTCTACACCTTGTTTGGGTTAATTTGGTTTATTGCATTAAACTCTTTTAACCTTGTGCTTATTTTATATTTCAATTTAGTGTCTACAAAGACAATTATAGGGAAACTATTATTGTCTTTGGTAATCTATGAATTTGTTTGTTTTATATTTTATTGTTGGGCTGCGTGTTAATTTTTGCAATGTTGGTCTGTGATACTGAATGGTGTGCAATATTATTGCATTAGGTGGTTTGCTGGTCTAGAATCTTTTAATCTTTGAAGTGTTTTATACTTGTATTTTAGGTTAGTTTTGTGTTTTTTTTTTAATTTTATTTTTGTGTATTTTTCTTCCTTTAATTTTATCTTTATTTATTTACTGCTTTGTAAACAAGAACATGTTTCTTTGAACAATAAAGCTTATTTGATTTGATTTGATTTGATATTACTAAATAAAGACACTACATCAAGACTAATCAACACGTAGCCATCCGGGAGCCTTTTCTCGTTAGCAAAATTAGCAAATTGAAAGGAGTCTTTAATATAGTATTCATTGCTGTCACAGTATGAATTTGTTAACACTTCGGTGATATAACTAGCTAATTTACTATTAGGAGCATTGATAGAGGAGATAATAGGTCTAAGAGATAAGACAGGTTTATGAATTTTAGGTAAACCATAATATTTAGGACATGTTTGATTATAAATTGTAAGTGTTTTGGCTGTCTCCTCAGTCAATTGTCCTTTTTAAACAAATTTCTAACAATTGCGTTTGCTTTTTGTTGATAAGTAGATGTAGGGTCACTAGTGAGTGGCAGGTAGTAGGAGCGATCTGATAAAATATTATTCGACATTTCAGTGTATGCCGTTTTGTTAAGTATGACAGTTACATTTCCTTTGTCAGCCCTAGTAACAAACAACTCACTATTGCTCCCCAAAAAACGCTTTGTTTTATCATACAGTTGTTCAAGATATGTTTTTTGTTGTGGTGTTTTAATAAAATTTGTAATAATATTAGTAAATTTAGCTCTGATAATATTTTTATTATTGTTATCGGATATTTTTTGATAACATTCTCTAGATTAGAAATATAAGTATTAATTGGTGTTTCACTCGTCCCCAGAGGCAAACTAAACTTGGACCCAAGTGCTAAAAATTTTAAAATATCCCTGGAATTTCTACCCCTGATAGATTAGTGATCCACTTATCTTGTGTATCTATAATTAGCTTATGTTGTTCATTTTTAAGGTCCTCAAACTTTTTCAGATTAATATTTTTAACTTTTTTAAAATATTTTTCAAAAGAAGTGTTTTGTCTACTGTTGAATTCATTAATTATGGATTTGGAACTTTTTGTCTCAATTGATTTATTGTAAAGGTTAAAGAATTTTCTAATTTTTTTTAAAGTTTGAATAGTAAGTGAAATTTCTAAATTTATTATTTTGCTGTCTAACCTGTTAACAAAAGTCATTGTGTTCTGTCCTGTTCTGCCATCGTTAAAAGTCAGTAGGTTTTGGATGTTCTTTGTTCCATTACTAACATGTTTAGGAGTTATACCATTTTTCCTACATTTTAATAAAAAATTCTTCTGTTTTTGACATTTGCCAACTTGTTGTTCGTATTTGCCCATGATTTAAATAACTTAACTTGTTCATTTCCATACTGGTTATGGATGCTTTGGTAAAAACCCATGCCTATAAAAAAATAAGGAGGAGGAAGTCTTGGCCGACCAGTTAAACAACAAAGGTAATAAATTTCTGGTTTTCTCTTCTTTATAACCTAACATTCCTTTTATAACCTAACATTTCTTTTGTAAGTAACCACTCTTTACGTTCAGTTGAACCTCACTTAAAAATGTAGGCTGGTCCTTCCCCTTTTTTTATGTTTTTTTTCTCTATTGTTAACACTTTTATGCTACACTGGACCTAAATATAACTCTAGGATAAGTGTATGGTAATGCTATGGGCGAAGGGCTGTAAGTAAATAATAAAACATAAAATCTGGAATAGACAAAACATCATCATACATCTATAATTTGTGTTTTCTTGGTCACGTACGTGCACACACACACACACACACACATACAAACACTAACCCTTAGGTGACAGATAAGGGGTGCACATACACCAACATATACACCCATACACACACACTAACCCTTAGGTGACAGATAAGGGTTTACACAATACCCATGCACATGCACACACTCACAAACACTTACCCTTAGGTGACAGATAAGGGTATACCTACACACTCACACAGACATACACGTACATACACACATGCTCTTATGTGAGAGATAAGAGCTTCGTGATCATTAAGACACTACATATTTACTGTTTAAAAATATTTTTTTCCATTACTAATTTTTCAATTTTACATATTACATACACATTCAGTCATAAGTAAATCTATCTTCCAGTTAAGTTAACAATATCTTAACTTTAACCTAGATATGCCCGGACCTTATACTCGCATTCCAAAAAATAAAAAACTTAAAAAAATACATGTTAAACTAAAAAAGACCCTGAAACGAATAAAGTGGTATAGAAATCCATCCATTCTGTACTAGTCTTACATTTAATAACAATTATAATATTTTAAAAATGTATCAGCTTAGAACTAAGAAACATTAATATGAATTTTTCGAAAACTTAACAATATCCTGTTTCTATACATTGTAAAATTCAGCTGTTGTTGATGTTACCAACTTCTAAATAATGCATTTAGTTGTAAGTATACCTAAAATTGAGAAAGGAAATAAATATTTTCGAAAGCTCGTTAAACTAAGAAGTGTTTCACTTTAATTAGCCCTCTCCTGGACCGATACCCAAGAAATTTATTACCTTTTTTGTATATATATATATATATATATATATATATATATATATATATATATATATATATATATATATATATATATATATATATATATATATATATATATATATATATATATATATATATATATATATTAAATTTGTAATTTACTTTAATTTTGTCAGTCAAAGACAGTATGGCTTCTCTCATCTCGTCTTGCAACAATACTAATATATGTTTAAAGTGGACTTCCATTCTTTTTATTTGTTAATTGATAAAACGTTTGGTTAAGATAGATGTATATCAAACCGTTTTCAAGGGATAACTAAAACTTTTTTTACAAGCTACGGCCTTTATATATCCCTTTTACCGAAGCTTTACCAATTTTCAGGTTCAGCAACGGCTGCCAGATATTTGGAATATAGGGCTTGCTAAATATATTTTTGGTTTCTAAATTATTACAGCCTCTTTAAATTTTTTTTCTTTCAGTGGGTTTTTTTTGAATAGCTTTTTCTTCCGACCATTGTATGCGGTGTTGTTTTGACTGTTTGGCAATCCCTGCTTCGACGTTTCACCTCGTTACGTATGTTTTCTGTGTTCTTTGACTGTAACCTCAGTGGTCTTTTTTTTTCCCCCATGAACCTTACCACATTCGCAAGGAATTTGGTAGATACAGTCATTATTTGAAACATTGTTGTCTGGTCTCGTCTTAGAAACAAAACAAAACAACCCCACCAATATAAGTGAAAATGAATTAGTAGCTCTTAAAAAGCTTTAAAAAAGATAAAACTATCAAAATACTTCCAGCAGACAAAGGGAATGCCACTGTAGTTATGGATGCAATCACATACGACAGAAAAATAGACAAGTTCTTCGGGAAAGGTAAATACAGATCTCTTGATCAAGATCAACAGCATCCAAGAAAACAAAAATTTTTGAACCAAGGAAATACAAGAACTATCTAAACGATAAAAAAGAAAAAATTTAACACCACACCACAGTAAACCTCCACATCTCTATGGACTACTGAAGATAAAAGGACAATATACCCTTAAGGCCCATCACCAAAACACCTTTTAGACCTTATTAAATTACTGGTCGGTAAGTCACCATCTTTTGTTAAGAACTCTAACCATTTTGTTGAATTCTTAAAAATGTAAAAATAGGACCAGATGATATTTTTTTGAGTTTTGATGTGGAAAGCTGTATACAAACGTACCAGTGGAAGAATCGTTAAGCATTATCCGAGCCAAGCTTAAAGATCATACATTAGTAGGGCGCACCACCCTGCCGCTGGATGGAGTGATTGATTTGTTGGAGCTTTGCCTCCGTAGTTCTTACTTTCAGGTGAAAGATGAATACTACGCGCAGGATGATGGACTTCCTGGGTTCATCGCTCT
>JAHBCN010021430.1:0-14083 GCA_019359885.1 Listronotus oregonensis | reverse complement strand
AAACTTTTCAAAAAAAATTTTCGTTAATTTATTTCGATGAATGGCGGATTTTTTTTTAACATTATTTTACACGAAAATGGACCAAAATATAAATATCGACTTAAAATCCCTTTTTTGTGTAGATATGACGAAAGTTTATTATTTGGTACACAAAAAACTGCAAAACAAAAAAATTGGTGCATAATATACCAGGCACACCCCAAAAAGTAACCCCCTTTGGGAAAAAAAAATGAAATTTTGGGAAAATCAGCCCCTTTGTTAGGTTAGAAAATAAAAAAGTTTTTACCAAAAAGGGTTTCCCAAGAGATATTACGAAAAATTTTTACTTTGGGGCCCCAAACCCTTTCGGGGTTCTAACCATCTTCTGTATATATTTATTCTTAATTTTTTTAAAAATATATATTTAGGCAGACATTAAAAACTACTTTTTTTAGGGGATAGTGATCGGCTATAAAATGGGGCCTGTTTATAAGTGACACCATCGGTAAACATTTCGTCTTTTTTTTTACATCACCAATGCTATGACAACACATATATTTTTATTCGATAACTAGATGTATTTGGAATATTTTATGATTACTAAATAATTAATTTTTGTTGGATGAGCCGTTTTGCCAGAAAAATAAAATTGTGAACTCCTGCACGCATCAGATAACTCTAATAAAAAAGAACTAAGAAATAACATAAAAAAAAAATAGAAAATAGTACTTTATTTGTGTTAAAGTATACAACAAATGAAATAAACACAAAATTGTGTTAAAAATTAAAAAGTGTCATAATCTAATTTTTAACCTTAAATTACCAAAAAAAGGTACACAAAAGAAATCATCACTTAAAAATTTTGGATGTACCCATATCAACTTAAAAACTGTGTCAAATTTGATTGGTAATGGAAACCATATAACAACTATAGTTTGGGATCTTTTTTTGTTCTGGGCAAGCAAAATGAGGTCCCTTAAGTAAAATTTAAAAAAAATCCTGGTTAAGTATATGCTTTACAAAAGTTGTTTTAAAAGGTAACCAAGTGGGCGACACATGTTTGATCCTTGTTAGTACTGGTCACATCCGCTATGGGCCCCGCTAAACACCCTGAAAATAATACAGCAACATTAAGCCCAAACCCCTTTTTAAAAAAAGGAAAGCTACAAAGCAATCAGTTTCAGCACAAACGATAAAAGATTAAAAATAAGTGCCATCTAGGGAAGTACTCAAAAATTATTTAAAAATTGTCTAAACGCCACCTCTAAATAAACTGTTTTCCCATCAATCCACGGATATGTGAATTTTTTTTAGAAAAAAATATGAAAATTTCTCCAATCCTCAACTTTATAAAAAAAGTTGAAGGCCCTTTAAAAGGGAACACAAAGCATCAAAAAAAGAAATTACCCGAAAATTTTATAAGTTTTTGAATATGTATTTAAAATATATATTCTTATACGTCTAAAAACCTATAATAAATTTATTAATATTTTCGCCCATCATCAACCAAAAAGTTTCCCGTTAGCCACGTCCTGCTAATTCTTCCTGCTTTTTCCTGCTATGCTTTATCATCAGTCGAGTCGTCATTCTTGTTGAATACGTGATGCCTATTTAATACAATATACAGTGAGTACAATTACATTTAAGAGTTAAAAAATTGGGAAATTGCAGGGCCATTACCATGGGTGGGGAAGAATTTTAAAATTCCCAAAATAACCCAGCACCTATTTGCACCATAAATCTTTGTAAAACAAAAAAAAAATTTCCCACCCCTTATTATGCTACATTTAAACCTAGGCCATTGTGAATAAAAAATTTCCCGGGCCCCCTCCCTACCTAGAAAAATAATCAGAGCGTAAAACTTCAAGTGAAGGAGCTTTTCTCAACAATTTGGAGACGTAAAGGTTTTTTAAACCTTAATCCTCATTAAGGGCATAATTTATAGGCTAACTATTTTTAAAAAAACATATTTCGGGATTTTGCGTTAAAAATCAATTAAACTTTTAAAAAAATTTAAAAAAATAATTACCTTGCACAAAATATAAAAAAAAAAGGTTTGGCACTTTAACAGCAGTAAAATAAATTTAAGTGTTCAATACTGAAAAAAAAATTTTAATTTTTTAAAGCTTCTTTATTACAATTCATACATTTTAAACATTTTATTGATAAATTCAGGTAGTATTACATCTAGAGTAAAAAAAAAATATTGGCTTTATTTTCCTAGAAAATTACAGTTTTAATTTAATAGATATTAGTAAAACTATTAATTTACAAAATTTTTATTACTTACTGTTGTATTTTTAAATTTTTTTTTAAAATAAAAAAATTTAAAAAATATTTCCATGTATTTAGGTATATTGTATCTTCCTAAAAACTAACCTTTTTTTTTAAGCTATGGGCGTGCCCAAAAATTCATCCATCCAAATTTTCCTTTTCCCAACCCCATTTTCCCCGAAAAAGGGCTTTAAAAAATTTAAAACCATTTTCCCCCAAATTTATGGGGTGAAAACCCCCCTCCCCTTAACAAAAAAATCCCATAAAAAAAACCTTTGTTTTCCCCTTCCAAAGCTGGGGCCCATTTTTTTTTCCTTTCTTATTTTATTTTTTGGCCCCCCTTTTTTTTACGGGCCCAATTTGTTCCTGCGAGTTTCCTCATGTCATGGTCCCATCTCAGGTGTGGTCTTCTTCTAGGTCTTTTAATCCCTTCTTGGGTACCATGTTGTTTTTTGGTGGTCCATCTATCATCTGTTCTTCTTGCCAGGTGTCCTGCCCACCGCCTTTTAAAGAGATTTTTTTCCCGTGGATCACATTTTCCACCTCGGTTTTTTTGCCCTATCCACTCTATTTTTTTTTGGGTTTCTCTTCGTTATTCCCAGCATATTGGGGTTCCATTATCGTTGTGTTTGGGGGTTTTTTGTTTTTTTTCCAGGTTCACATGCATGGGTAAAACAAACCTGGTCAAATGCTTTTTTTTTTAGGGGGAGTGGCATTTTGGATTTGAATATGGCTGAATTTCTTCCGTATGCATTTCCATGTTAATTTAAATTCTTGGGTTGATTTCGGGTAGTAGTGATCCTGATCTATGTATTGGGTGGCCCCGGTATATGTATTCTTCTACTATTCCCAGTTTTTTGTGTTATTTTTTAAAAAATATCTTGCCCCGTCTACCAGTTCGTTGTACATTATTTTAGTTTTTGCTGGATTCATTTTGAGCCCTATTTTGTTACTAGCCGCTTTCAGTTCATTTATTTGTTTTTTTAGTTCTGGGGGGTATTGGCAATTAGAACTATGTCTTTCGCGAATTTTAAAGGGCAAATTTCCTCCATCTATTTGCAGGCCTTTGGTGGTCCAGTTCAGTTTGGGAAGATTTCCTCTAAGGGCTGCTGTGAACAGTTTTTGGGATATTGCGTTTTCCTTGTCGTACCCCTTTTCGGGGGAAATTGGGAGTTAGTTCCTTGTATATTACAACCCTGGCTTTAGCTTCTTGATATAAAAGAGTTTCTATATAAGGTTTGTCGACCCCCTGATTTGTTAAGGTTTCTATTATTGCTTTTAAATCGAGTCGAAGGTTTTGAAATCTATGAACGCAAAGAGCTAGGGGTAGTTCATATTCTTTGGTTCGGCTGATGTTTTCCCCTTAGCGTGGAATATGGTCAATGGTGCTGAAGACATTTTAAATCCCGCCTGTTCTCGGGGTTTGGTGCAGCATCTAATATGTTATGAAATTCTATTTTTTAGGATCTTTGTAAATATTTTGTATTTACTGGTAGAACATTGATCTGTAATTTCGGGATGTCCTTTTTGCTCCCTTTTTTTCTGGATTAGTATTATGTTGGCGAATTTCCCGGTTTTGTGGTATGTGTTTTGTTTGTAGGCAACGGGGTTAAAATTTTTTGCTATTTTTCCTTTTTACCGGCATATTTAATCGGTTCGGTTGTTATTTGTCATTTTCCCGCTTTTCCATTTTTCATATTTTTGAGCGCATTTTCTACTTCTTCCACGAGAACTTCTGGGACGTCGTCTTGCAGTTGGGGTAATATTTTTTTTATATGTCTCCGGGGCTTTATATAGGGCACTGTGGGAATTGGGTTCCCAGGCTTATTATGTTTTTTCTTGTTTGTTATTCGAACATTGTTGTTTGTTAGAGCGATATACATATATATGTAATTTTATTAGTTTTGTTGGGTGTAGTTTTTTTTTATTAAATTTAAAATTAAAACAAATTTTTCCCAAAAAAAGAAACTTTCGCTCATCGGGTGAGTTTTTTCAAAAGATGTATTGTTTTCGAGAATTCCGACAATTTACGTTTCTTAATTACAAAAAAAAATTTTTACGGAATATCCCAATTTATAAAAAACAATCACAAGACAGTTAACAACACTTTTAAAAATTTAAAACTAATGAATTACTTTACTTTTCCGCACCCCGAATTGATTGTTGTTTGTTTACATATTTTGTTTTAAATGATAATGCAAGACTTTTTTTTATGTTAAAACTATTTTTTACTTAAGATCTAAGTTTTTTTTTTTTTATATTGGTAGTAAATCGCCAGGGGAAAAAAAAGATTATTTTTTTCTTTTTTTTATTTTATTTAAGTTTTTTATTTTTATAATATGTAGGTACAGAGAAGTCATTGTTTTTTTTTTTTAATTAAGTATATTCTGAAAAAAAAAAAATTGGTAATCAGGTCCGCCGCCAAAAAAAAATGTAGAGGGGATAAAAAAATTTTAAATAATTTTCCCTAGCACAGCATTAATTAAATTAAAACGCAAGTAAAAAAAACCCTTTAAATTTAATTTCTAAATAATTGGGATATTCATTTAAATTCCCCAAACGATATTTGGAAAATCTAAGGATTTAGACGGGAATTTTTTTTTTTTAAGTAATTTTCAAAAAACCCCTGGGAGGTCGCGGGGCCTCCCCCGCCCCCTTTTCGGCGGCCATGTTAGTAATTAAAAAAGGTTTTTTTGTAGATGATTCCCAAAAAAAAAAATCTTTTGAAAAAGCTCACCCCGATAAGCAAACCGGGCTATAATTTTTGAGAATTATTTGTTTTTATTATAAATTTAATAAAAAAAAACCTACACCCAAAAAAAAAATAAATTATGGTTCATGATTTAAAAAAAAAATAATAAAACAAAAAAACAAAAAATATATATATATATATATATATATATATATATATATATATATATATATATATATATATATATATATATATATATATATATATATATATATATATATATATATATATATATATATATATTTTTATATATATAATATTTATATACAAAATAACCCTTTTTTCAGATATTATTCTATAAAACATGAGTTAAGGACTGTGTGCAATAAGGCCCTTTAAAATTATTAAAGTAAAATATTACTTTTTGATTTAAGGCAGTTTAAAAAAATAAATAAACCCCTTTTTTTATTAAACAAACAATTTTTTTAATCTTACGATTTGTCTTATTTTATGGAAACAAATAAAAATTTTTGTTTGTTAAAAATAGAAAACCCCTGGGAAATTTCCAAGGGTGCGATGACCAAACTTTGGGCAAAGCCCAACAAGATAACCCTACTGTGGATACCTGGACATACCGGCCCAGAGGGTAATGAATCCCAGACCTCCCCTTCCCAAATTGGGGGGGGGAGGAAAAATTCACAGGGCCAGAACCGGTCATCGGTATATCCAATAAAATGGCCAAGCAGTTTATCATCTTGGACACAAAGAGAAAAAACTTCGGTACTGGCATGGACTTCCTGGTCTCAGACACTGGGAAAATCTTTATAAGCCTACCGGGAAACCCAAAAATTTTACTGTCAAATGCTGGAGCAATTAAAGGGGACACCTTTAAAAATCTGGTTGGACTGTATACGGGACACTGCAGATTGAAATACCACATTCATGATCGTGCAAGGAGGATGAATCGGCAGAACACAGCCCCCAGTGGCACGACTCAGATTCAAAAACCTCGGCAATGAAAATTATTGCCGGGGGGGGTGAAGGGTCTCTCTCCCAACAGGACCAAAATTAGAAGTCCGGACCTTGGGGGAAAAAAAAATAAAAGGGTGTGAGCCACAAAGACCGATCGGTCGCGGTGAAAGGGTGTTTTTCCCCCTCACTTTAAAAACCCATCTTTACCTAACCTAATGTTAAAAATAACTTTATGGTTTAAATTTTGGCTTGTTAAGGTGAATTAAATTTAATAGGTCAGAATTAGGGGTTTTCCGCCTTTTTACTCCCTTTAAAAAACTACATTTTGGTCAATATTGTTCATCCGCACATTAAACGGGTTTACCTTTGAATCATACTTCCCCAAAAAATTTTGTGGTCAGTGAAAAAGTTTATTATGCATACACGATTATATTTAGTAAATATTTTAGAGTAAAAAAAAAACAAAAATAATGGGTAATTATTTTTTTTGGGAGGCAAAAATATGGTTAGTATAGTATAGTACCCCAGCAAAATTTTTTAAAACTTTTTAAAAAATTACATTGTACTATTCAAATTATTCTAATTAAATATTTTTATACTTTTTTAAAAATGTTTTTTTTCTACCTATAATTTAGACCGATAGTTCTGCGCAATTGATACCCTACCGCAAATAAAAATAATAAAGCAATTTGTTAAAATATAAGGAAAGGGTTTTTTTTGAGAAAAATTTTCTTTTCCTATTATATCAGTAATGATATCATTTAGTTTTCCGTGTGCGGTAGGTATTATTTCCGCAACTTCCTGGGGGACTCTTTTGGACGCTGGTCACGTGCTAAACCTAGGAGAAGACGCGGGAGGAAACCCGCAGGACATGCCTAACGGGTTTTTTTTGGTTGATGAGGCGACAAAAATAATAATTTGGTCTTCTGGCCTCATTAGGTGACTGACATCGACCCATCCGTGAGTCTTTAAAAATTTGTTCTTTTATTCCAAAAACCCAAATTAGGTTTGTCTTCTGTACTTTGCCTAAATATACTTAAAAAGGGTTTAAAAAAAGTTATGGTCTTAAAATTTAAATTAAAAAAAAAAAAACCCTTTTTAAGTTAAAAAAAGCACATAAAAAAGAATCAAAGACGTTTTAAAATACACAGAACCCCGATTGAGATTAGCCACAGGATGCACGTGCTACAATTACCGCCAGGGTGCGGATTTTATGAGGGGGCCTATACATTTTCTCAGAAACTGCAGACTTTTGAGAAAAAAAATTCGAAACAAAAGTTTCTTGGAATAATTTTATGCTTTTTAAATTTAAATTTCCCCTTTCACATATACTTTTGGGGGTTTATTGTGTTGGCGACCGGTGTTCACTTCCTTATTTTAAATGAGTAGGTAGGTAGGAAAAGGTTTTTAAATGAGTGGGCCCTTTTTACGCCCTTCCTGCGACCGCTCGGTCTATTTGGTTCACACCCATATTTCTCCCAAAGGATTGGACTTCTAATGAATCCGATACCAGATTGGGAGAGTTCTTTCATATCCCTTACTCGTGTCGCTACCGGACACGAGCACAATGTTTCTGATGTGTTCTGGTGTCCCCGTCTTCTGGAGAGATGACGAGCAGACGATAAGATCCATCATGCCCCTTTTCCCGGGCCAGGACGTAGGTAGCTACCAGGGCCTTGTTAAAAAACCAGATGTTTTTTTTGGGGGCCGCCTCTCCGGCCTTATCCATGGGAAAAAGGTTTTATCCGCTCTCTGTTTAAAGCCAGGGGAAAACCCCCCTTTTTCCCATAAAGGCGGTTCTGTCCGCCTTCTGTTTGGTTCAGGGCCCTTCCTAAGCACCCCGTTTGTTTGGGAAAGGATTAGCCCTTCCCCCGGGAAAAAGGCGCCGGTGACTTCGGGGGGACCTTTCGAAAAGAATTTACCCGTTTCGGTCGGCGCACCTTTGTCTGCTTGTGACCTTGAGTGACACCTCTCGAAAAGGATTTACCCGTTTCGGTCAGAGCACTTTTGTCACTTTTTTTCCCATGAAAGCCGGGTTTTGTTTTTTGTTTGGAGCTGGGGGAAATAATAGTCCACCACGGCAGAGCCCCATTACCGCAGTAAGGCTAGAACTCTAAGAGGTCGCCCCGATTCAGAGGCAAAGTTGGGGGCACCTGTTTAAAGGGACAGGAAAGTCATTCACTCATTAGCACGGGATGCTAAACCTTGAGTTAAAGCCTTTTTGTTCATCTTGCTTCGGATCCGTTCCATAAGTGGCAACAAGAGTTGCCGAAACCAGCAACTATAGCGCATGTTCCAAAAAGATCCACTGGGCTCAACCACAACGACGATGTGTGAACACAGCGGTTTGGGGGTTTTAAAAGGGAAACCCCATATATTATTATATATTTATAGCGCCCCGAAAGTTTAACGATATATAACAGTATTCGTGCCCCCGACGTTTCCCGGGTTTTTTTGAAAATTTTTCTTTAATTTTTTACCCATTTTTAAATTTAAAACAAAAAACATAAAAATTTTTTTAAAATTTTTTTACATAAAAAAGAACTACAAAAGCCTATTTTATCTATATTAACTGGCATTTTTTTTTTTTTTATTTAAAAATGTTTTTTTCTATCGTAAAATTTTTATTTTTTTAAAAGCAACCCCCCGTATATGAAAACCAAAAACTATATAAAAATTAAAGACCTTTTTTAACGATGATAACAACATGGGCCCGGGAGGGGCACCGTTTTTGAATTTTTGGATTATTGTCTTCAGGAAAAAACATATTTTTTTTTAACCACCACATCCTGTATCTTCATATTATGTATATTTAATACAATAAATTTGGTTTAAGATGGCTAACCAAATATCCTAAATTTAATTTAAAATTTAAAGGGGGTTTTTGGGGGTGGAAAAAAAATTATGATTTTTTCTGAAGACAATTTATCCATAAGAGAAACGGGGACCCATTTTTTATACATCTTTAAAAAATCTTTTTTATTTTTTTTTATAAATTTGGTTTATTTTGGTTTTAAAAAAATCAAAAAAATAGAAAAAAGGCAACACTGTAACATTTTTTAAAAAAAAAAAAATTCCAATTAATATAGATAAAAAAGGTTTTTCTCTTTTTATAAACAAATTAAAAAAAAGGGAAAAAACCGAAATTTTTATTAATTTAAAAATAGGTAAAAAATTTAAAAAAAAACTTAAAAAAAAACGGGAAAATCCCCCGACCCCTATTTATATATCGTTAAACCGTCTTTGAAGGGGGGCTAACTAAATATGTAATAATAATAGGGTGTCCCCTTTAAAATAAAAAGTGAACACCCGGGGGCCAACACAATGAACAACCCTGTATATGTGAAAGTGGAATTAATTAAAAGCATAAATTATTCCAAGAAACTTTTCTCCGCATTTTTTTTCTCAAAGGTCTGCAGTTTCTGAGAAAATGTATACGTCCCTATAAATGCCCACCGGGACAAGCACTAAAATACAAAAAACAATGAGAAAATTTTGATGTCTGAGAAAAATACAACTTAAAATGAGGGGGATCAGATAAAATCTATTTTTCAAAACGTATCTTCCCCATGATTCTTTGTCACGTGAAATTGGGTTGGTAAAAAAAAGAATTCGTATATATGGTAGTTCACTCCGACGGTTGTAGACAAAATTATCACCTTATAGCAAAAATATATATATTGATCATTGCTTTATTAAAGTAAAGCCCGGCCCGTCTACAATCATTATTATTTGTCCTCTTTCATGCCACATGCGCCGAACTCGATCATCTCTCTCTAACAAAAATTGTTTGTTGAACGATCCGTACCAGTACGGATCATTATATTTTTTCCTATCTTAGTTTAATTCGTGATGCAGTATTTTAAATAAACCACAAATTTAGCGCTGTTTTAAATAAGTTTAAAATGGCTTTAAAAAAAGTTGGAGAATTTTGTTTAAAAATTTTAAAGGAGACTGCTTGTCTTCTTGTCAAAAATGCCCAATTGATTTTAACCCAAAATTTTGGGTACCCGGGGGGTTTTTTTGAGGCGCTGTCAGATTATTTTTGGAGGAAAAGATTTTTTTTGGGAAAATATCCATCATCAAAAAAAATCAAACAAACCTCGTTTAAACTATATCCCCTTCTTTTTGTAAAATTTTAATTTTTACACAAAAATGGAACACATTTATTATAATCATCCGCAAAAAAGTAAATAGGTAATTTACATTCCAGATACAAAAGTTGCTTTATATTTTTTATGCTCTTTAAAATAAAAATATATTTTCGTAAAAAGAAAATTAATAAAAATTTTGAAAATATTTCCCCAAAAAATTTTTTAAAAAAAAACGTAATTCTCGGGTTAAAAAATTTTAAAAACCTACTATTTTCCCTTTAATTTTGTAAAATTTCCGGGGAAAAACCCCCTGGGGGTATTCCATACTCCCCAAAACCCCTCGGGGGGGGGGGGGAAATTTTTGGGAACGGGGATAAAAGGTTTTTAATTTTAGGGGGAGGTGATTTAAAAAAAGTTTTTCTTGTTTATATCAAAAAAGGTCATTAAATCATCGTTAAATTTAAAAAAAATCCAAAAAACCATTATTATTGTGTTTTCCCACATTGTATTTGAAAAAAATATGTATCAAAAATTAATTGAAATTTGGCCCCATTTATATTGTTTAAAATTTTTATTAGGTTAGTGTTTGATAATATGATTTGGGCCTCCGGATTATTTGGAAATTTTAAAGAACATACTACAATATTGCATTGATTAACAGTGCTTTTAGAGTTATTACTGAATCAATAAAATAACCCGATTTGGGAAAATTATGGGACTTAAAAAATTTAAAAGTAACCAAACATATATGTATAAAAAAACAATTTGTCGGTTTAAATCAATTAAAGGGGATGGAAATTTAATAAAAAATTTCGGCTATTAAATAATTTGGAAAGGGGAAAAATTTGAAGAAAACTTTTAAAAAATTTTTTTTTGTTCGGGTTTAAAAAAAAACCCTTAATTTTTTTAAAATAGAAATTAAAGCAGGGGAAATCAATTATTAATAAAAAATTAATAGGCATGAGTTATATTAAATAATCTGTTAAAAAGCGAATTTAAAAAAGTTCTACAGTGTTTTTGAGCTATCTTTGCTCTTGGTTTTTTAAAAAAATATAAAAATGGTTTTTTAATGGCAAACCTCTTTTTTTTATATTCTGTGCAAGGTAATATATATTTTTTTTTTTAATGTTTAATGATTTTTTTATTTTTATTTTTTTTTAAATTTAACCCTTTTTGGTCAATTTTCCTATTGTCACTTGGCCGTAAATGTATATTAAAAAAAAATATATATAAGCCGGCGAATTTATAGCGAAAACCATTAGAAAAGTTGCCCAGTTTTTCATCCTTTTTATCTTTAAAGTTAAAAAAGGGCACTGAAATACTAAGGGCCAGTGATGATCGCGTTGTTAAATTTAGCAATGGACTTAGCAATTGTTAAGTTAACAACGGTTTAGAATGTTTAACAAAATGTTAGATTTTGACATGTTGCTACTAAAATCATTGAATAACACTGACAATGACGTTTTTTTAAAACTTTAAACCGTTGTTAACTTTTAACAATTGCTAAGCCCCATTGCTAATTCAACGCGATCTCGGCAGTTATGTACACTGTTTTTTCAATGGTTTTGAATTAACCTGCTGCTGTTATGCTCCTTGGAAAGACCACATTTGAATTAAATTTAATATATATTACAGCACCTCAAGGTAGTTGTGCCAACGACAAACCAGTATTAGCAAATATATCAGAAAACAATTTTATTAAATGGTTTACATTACTGTCAAACAGTTTTTAATTCAAACGTAATTTACTTGCCCCAAACTTCAAGCTATTGTATTAATTCAAAAGTTAGAAGGAAAGTTATTTAACTGTTAATAAAAACATAAATTACCATATATAAGATTCAGCTAAAACCACTTCTGTGTAAATTCTAAATCCATCCCGTCTCGCATAACGAATTCAAAATTAGCCACGCTCGGTTTGTTCACACTGGTCACTTTAGAGACCAAAACATGAAAACTTGATTTACCTCTCCATTAAACACGGACTTCTTTTTGTTTTATACCCATGTATTATTATCTTGTTGGTATCCCTTAGCTGGAGCGGATGTGAGGTGGGTGTTCAGCATCGGATGGGCGCCAAAAGACGGAAGTCAAAGTGGATGGTCGTGTAAGATGTGTGTATCCGTACAGGGAAGACTATTTAGAAGACTATTAAACATTTTATTGTTCATGCACAAAGGTGTCTACTCGAAAAAATATCGTTATTTTTTGATCTATATACGATGAGTCAACCAAGTGTTCTTTTCGATAGCGCTTAGATTATAAATGTATATAAAAAAATACAGATAGATAAAATATTATAAATTATATAAAAAATATAGATAGATGAGATAAATTTTGGCTTTGTTAATCGCTTTTCTTTAGTTATTCAAGGTAAAATCTTGCTTTTTTCATTTCTTTTGGTGGAAAATCATAAAATAACCAGAAAAAGCAGGATTGGTAATAAGGAGAATGTTTATGCATTTTTTATTATTATTTTTTTTTTAATTTTAAAGTAGAAGAAAAAATAAGTATAAGACTTTTTTTTCGAACACCAATTAATTATATTTTTTAATTCTTTCTAGTAAAATATGCCTTCTTTTTCCATATACAGCTATGTGGTATAGCTAATTGGAAAATATTTAATTATAGTGCGTTTCAAACAAAAAATCTTTTTTTTCCCCCTTTAATTGTATATTGCCTAATAAATTTTTTTACCATCTTTTTTATGACCGATATATAAACAAAAAACTTAACTAAATATAACGATATTTTAACTTGGGACACATGTATAGGGAAATAGAAAATAATCCAAAAAAACACATTTAAAATTTTTTAAAACCTCAAGTGTAAGATTACAAAAACAATACACAACTTCCGTATAAAAACTGTAAAAAAAAAAGGGAAACAAATTTTTAAAAAAAAATTTTACCCAACATCAGCGTGCCCTGAAAGGTCGTCCTTCGTTGATATCTCGAAACCCTTCACCCATAGCTTTCGGAAAAAATTTAAATAAAACCGGCCTAAAAAAATGCAAATATTATTAATTTTCAAATTTCCCACCTCTAGAGGACGTAAAACAAAGAAAAAAAAAAAATTAAAAACTTTACTAATGTCGTTGATACTTTTCTCACAAATTTGTAAAATAAGGAAACCTTTATCTTTTAATCGTTTTTTTTAACCTGTCAAATATAGGAAGGGGGGGGGCGAATTACATTAAAAATAAATTAAATAACTTGTTTTCGGGTTAACCGATTCTGATAAACTAGGTCTCGTTTGAAAGATATTAAAGGAAAAATATTGGCAAAAATTTTTTTAACTTTTTGTTTACCCCAAGACTGATTTATGTCAAAGTTATAAATTTTAAATTTTTTTTAAAATTTAAATACAATGGTTTTTTATTATAAGCCCCTTAAAAAAAGCATAAAAAAAAATAAAGAAACTGGTGGAAACCTCTTTTGATATCCCAATTAATTCTCGACCTTTCCCAAAAACTGCATTGCTCGTATCCTTTCCTATTTTAAAATTTTCAGATCAAGGGGGTTTTTTTTCAAAAAAAAAAAAACAAAAACTATTTGTTTTTCAACGGCCAGTGATGTCGGTTTTTAAATTTTCGTGGACTTGCAATTGTTAAAAATAACAACGGTTAAAAACGTTTAACAAAACGTCATTGTCAGTATTATTCAATGTTTTAGTAGGCAAGTAAAAATTTTACATTTTGTTAAACATTCAAACCGGTGTTAAACCAATTTTAATTCTTTAAAAACATTTTTAAAAAAATAATATAATAATATCCTTATTATTTGTTTATATCAATTTTAAAAACAGCATTCATAATTACACAGCTCGTGGAAAAAAAGCTCATTTATTTTTATCTACGGGCTCTGGCTAAAAGTATCTCCATTGTGCTGAAATAGGATGCATTTCCCGTTTCTCTTAAATAGGTTGTCAAACGTCTAAACACTTTTTTTTAAAAATTGCTTCGGTTTTTGCTATTTTGGATTTTTTTTAAAAATTTTTTTTTTTAAAAAACATTTGTATCCTTTGGGATAGCAAAAAAATTACCAAGAAAACAAATTTTTTAATTTTTGTT
>JAHBCN010021429.1:0-14262 GCA_019359885.1 Listronotus oregonensis | reverse complement strand
TTCTTTTAATTTATATTCCCAGAAATCAAAATAAACTATAAAAAGTAGCCAAGATATTGCATAAATTGTTTTTGAACATTTTTTATAACTTTAAGAGGCATAACTTGTATTTCGTGTCTAATTATTTTTTTAATTATTTGGCCCAACATTTTTTTAAATTTTTTAAATTCTACAAAATAATTAAGAGTTTTAAATCGGATTTTTTCCATGGTTTAAAAGAAAAGGTACCTTTTACTGTGTTTTTTCCCAACTCCAATTATAAAATGGGTTTTAAACCCAAAAAAAAAATATCGATGACGTCATACTTTAAACAGAAATCACTCTTTATATATTAATTATATCTATAAATGTTTAAAAAGGAATTAAACTCGTTTAAGTTTTTTTCCCAAAATTTATTTTTTAAAATTTTAACGAATCCATCGACTACTTGCCAAATGCTTTATATTTTGATGGAATTTTATTCTGTCTTTTCACATTGTATATTAAAACCATACAGTAACTAAAAAATATTATGTATTGTAATATTTTTATTTTTGTTAGTAATATTTAAAACTGTTCATATATTTGAGACTCTAATTATTTTCGCAAGTGCGCCAGTTGGTTCTCAAACACCAATTAAAAGTTTGTTGTGTTCCTATAAGTAATTGTGCTATACTGTCACATAAATGCTCTTGAAATTGTTTCTCAGTATTTCGAAAAGACAAATGGTAAACGCTGCCAGAAGTTTCATGAATATACATGAAATTACTTCCGCTAAAGTAAAGTTGTCTTTATGAAATAATAAATTTAACTTTTCAAGCATATAAATTATTTTAACCAAAAACTAAAAGTGTAATTGATTTGTTTATGGAAACGCCAAATGATTTGTAATTTGGAAAACTTTTAAAATCTTTTTGCATTATTTCTGCATTATCTTTAAGTGTTTATTTATGTACCTAAAACGAAGGAAAAGTATAGAAAAAAAATGTTGACTGCTATCCTAATTGATAATTGGAATAATCTAGAAAGTTCTAAAAATTTCTGGAATGATCTAGAGAGTTCTAAAATGTGTGCAATTGCTGTAACTACTTAAAAATGTTTTAAAAACCTTTCGAAATGATCTAAAAAGTTCTAAAAATTTCTAGAATGATTTATTATGTTCCGAAACGTATGAAATTGTTATGATCGATCTGGAGTGTTTAAAAAAGCTTCCAGAATGTGTGAAACTGATGTAATCAATCTAGAATGTCTGAAAAGTTTTAAAAATTTTTGAAATAATCTTGGAAGTTCCAAAATGTGTGCAAGGATTGTAATCGATCTAGAATGTTTTAGAAAGTTTCTGAAATAATCTAGAAAGTTCTCAAAATTTCGGAATGATCTAAAAGAATTTAAAATTACTTAACTAATCATTATTTTAATAAGTTAATTAATAAATCAATTTCGTATATACTATACAGACAGGTGCACTGTAGTAGAAACATAGGAAACACTTAGGCGAATTGACTTACATTCGCCTGACTCGAGCTAGCGAAACAAAACTCGCAAAAACGATGCGATAAATGTTGAATGTTTTGAAGTTTAATTTTGAATTTAAATATTATTTGCTTCTGCGCCGCATTGCAAACGTTTCTAAACCGTTTCTTCACTAAAAATAAATAATAATGGACGTTTACGAAGTTTGTGAAAAGGTGTAAATTGTAAAAGGGTATTTCCAAGGAAAATTATATCGACAAATTCATGAATCTTTTCCCGAAGCATTTAAAAACAGACCTATACCATGTCTGAAAACAATTTTTAGAATTATCCAAAACTTTGGGACCCCCACGGGTGTGTGTCTCCCCAAAAACAAGAAAACAGGAACTCGTAAATAAAGAACGGGAATTAAAAGAGGCATTAATTTGTGTTACTGCTGAACAAGACCCCACTGTAACCAGTAGACAACTTTCTGAGGTAACAGATTCATCGCCTACTACAGTTAAAAGAGTCCTTAAAAAAATGGTTTCCGATCCTACAAGGCCCGAAAAACACATGAAATTTTTCCCGAAGACCAGTTTCGACGTATGGAGTTTTGCGAATTAATGACGGAAATGGCAAATACAGATGAAAACTTTCTTAGATCGATTTTTTTTACCGATGAATCGACCTTTTCATTATTAAATCGACATAATCCAACTCAAGATCAATATTGGTCTCGTGAAAACCTACACGGGTATTTTAAGGTTCGAACCTAGTATTCAAAAATTGAATGTTTGGGCTGGTATGGTGGGAGAACACCTTATTGGACCATGTTTTATTGTAGGCAAATTAACTGCAGCAATGTATTTGGATCTGTTACAACAACAAATTGTACCGGCAATTCGCCAATTATTAGAGTAAGATTTGGTAATATCTGGTTTCATCAAGATGGTTGTCCCGTTCACAATGGACGTATTGTTCAAGAATATTTAAACAATACGTTTTCTAACCGTTTGATTAGTGGACATAGAACCATTTTGTGGCCCGCGAGATTACCAGACTTTGCTCCTAATGATTTCTTTTTGTGGGGTTATTTAAAAAACGAGGTTTATGGTCATGATAGGGCTTATAATTGAGAAGAACTTCGAATAAAAATCGAAGAAGCTTTTCAAACTATTAGCCCAAATATGCTAACAAACGTTAGACGGGGTTTTTACGATCGTTTGGGATATTGCCTTGCGCAAGAAGGAGGTTTGTTTGAATATTTATTATAATTTTATTTTAAAGTATTTTTTATGTTTATATTTATTTATTGTTTCATGGCCAACTATTTTAATTTTAGAAGTAAGTTTTGGGTTTAGAGAACTTACTTTTTATTTTGCTTTGGCAATTAATGAATAAATAAATAATAAATAAAATAAAATACTTTTATTTCCTTAAGATATTTACAAAAATGTATGGAAAACGTCATGGTATTACATTGTAGTACTTACATGTATGGTAAAAAATGCTTCAACAAGTAATTACACAAAATATTATTCAGTCATATTAATAACCTTCATTAAAAAACTCTTCTAAAGTATAAAAACACTTATTTAATAAATATAGACGTAGTGACTTTTTAAAGCTTTTAAGATTTTTATCTTGTTTTAACAAATTTGGAAGTTTATTAAAAATCTTTAAACCTAAGGTATATGGAGAGTTTTTGTCACAATCCAGTCGATTAAATGGCACTCTAAAATTATTTTTATTTCTAGTATTAAATGTATGTATGTGACCATTTACAATAAAAGAAGATTCATTTTTAAAAACATTCAAACAAAGTTCGTATATAAGAATAGAAGCCAAAGTAAGAATGTTGAGATCTACAAATAGCCTTCTACATGAATGAAAGCGATTTACTCCGGCAAGACAACGCACGATTCTCTTCTGCTGAGTGAACACTTGAGAGGCAGCCGGACATGCTCCCCAAAACAAATACCATAGTTCAAGCGAGAGGCCACTTGTGATATACCGATAAAAGTTGATTTTTCGTTAGAACTCCTTTTAAATTACGAATAAGGAAACATTGCGTGTTCAATTTAGAACAAAGAGCTTCAAAGTGTTCAAAGTATCTTCAATTATAACCCCTAAAAATTTAATATTGTGTACTCTATTTATATCCTGATTATCAATCTGAACATTTATTTATAAGTCATTCATATTTTGTCTTGTATGAAAGCGCATATAGTTCGTTTTTGAAATATTCAGTAACAGAGAATTATCACTAAACCATGAAAAAAGGCCATTCAAATTCCTCCTGCAGTTAGACTGCAATATCTCATCAGTCTTTCCGTTTAAAACAATGGACGCATCATCGTGCTGAGACGCATTCCTTATCCAAGACCCAAGTTATGTCGTTCGTATATAAAATGTAAAGGATTGGGCCCAATATGGACCCTTGAGGCACTCCTATATTAATATTTATTGTGCCTGAATTTGGACCATCCTATTAAATTTTTACTTGGTTAATGGACACAAACTGTTGTTTATTTTTAAAAAAGTTGATATCAGTTTAACCGAGGCCTCTTATGCCATAGTCTTCAAGCTTTCCAAGCAGAATATTGTGATTCACACAATCGAATGCCCTGCTAAGATCACAAAAGACCCCAACAGGACATTCACCTGCCTCCATTAGACGTATAACCTCCATAAGTGATTAATTGCATCTGCCGTACACTTCTTTTCCCGAAAACCAAACTGATTGAAATTAAAACATTCTCACGAATTAAAAATGCATTTAATCGTTCCACAAAACAATATTCAAAAATTTTTGAGAAACTATACGAAATTGCCACCGGGCGATAATTCTCTAACAACTGTGCGTCTCCCTTCTTATAGACTGGGACTACCTTATTAATTTTAAACACTTCCGGAAAAGTGCCTGTTTCAAAAGATTTATTCACCAAAAATAGCATAGGATTTAACGATAATATCAATTATCCTCTTTAAAAAAAGCTTGGTACACCGTCATGCCCAAATGATCTTTTGTTTTTAACTTTAGACTTTAACATATTTAAGAATTCACGCTTCTCATATGCAAACAAATAAATGCTGTTACCAGAGTTTTCCTAAATATTTTTTTTAATTTTTTGTTACTTTTTATTTGTTTTAAAACTTGATTCGGAGCATCCTGAAAAAACTTGTTAAAACTTACCGCTATATCTTCTGGACCAGTAACAACTCTGTCCCCATTTTTTATAGTCGTTATTGACTGTTGCTGATTTTGTTGTGTCAACGATTTTACAACTTGCCAAGCAGACCTTGTGGGATTTTCAGAATTTACAATTTGATTCTGATAAAAATGCCTCTTAGTTTCACTCACCAAAAGCGCGTGACGTCTCTTTGCCTCTTTATAAACAGGCTCCAGAAAATTATACTTTTTTTTCATTTGAAATAGGTCCCTAAGATTTTGACTAGATGTTCTTACCTCCTGAGAAACCCAACTGATAAATAAAGCTGTTGGTATTTAATTCCCTATTTATAAACAACTGTATTAAGTATCAACTATTTTCTCAACAGATTAGACCGCATAAATTTATTTTTCGTAATTTTCAAGCGCGCCTTAAACCATACAACACACCCGTCCAAAAGCATATTACAAACTGAGATCTCGTTCGGTTAATCATGCATGCCGATATTTATCGATCGAAGCGGACAGTAGTAAATTTATCAGTTCCCTGCCTATGTTTCTACTACACTGGACCTGTCTGTATATAACGTACGTTTAATAATACAAGGATTTGTTTCCTAAAATAAGATAGATAAATTAATTGTACAATCATTAAGCGTGCGATGTATTTTGACCCAGGCAACGCTTGGGTTAAAATACATAGCACTAGTTGTATTTATATCTTTTTAAATCTGTTAAAATATTAACTTTTTTACTCTGTCACATATTCGCAAGGTCGTCTAATAACCTTTGTGCCATGAACTGAATTTGTTTGCACCCCTTTACATACGTTATATTCAAATACACCCAACTTTATTTTAATCGCTCAGTTCATTTACACGCCCCATGAATATGTATAAACTTCTGGCAAAATGTTACTTTTTCAAAGTTACAAGCGAATTATATTGAAAAGCTTGACAGCGGCTTACTTTAATTTCAGTAAAAGTTTACCATAACTTTTTGTTTAGACGTTTTGAACTTTCTTTTTGTAAGTTTTTCAATTATTTTCTCTATTTTGCTTTCCGATATTTCAGCTTTAGTTAAAATAGTTGACATAATAATTAGAAATTAAAATGAAATAAAAGTTTTAAGATTTTGAAATTTTATGTCATTTATTAAAAAATAAAACTTTAGGATAAGATAATAACTTTGCGGTCTAACCCAATAACATTATTTTTGCCAGTTTATCTTTAAAGTTTTAAGAGAGTGCGTCAAGTGGTTTATATTTTATAGTCTAGTCCAGAAGTGTGTTTTCTGCGAAAAATATTTGGAAGGCTTCAAAAAATATGAGTGATAGCTCATTCGACGCAAAATGCATACCTAAGAAAGGCGTTTTAAGGATTTTTTCTGCCAATAAAAATTGCAATTGTTTTAACAAAAAACGAAAAAAAAGAAGCCCTTTTGTTTTTTGGTGATAACTCAAAAAACATAAAAGATAGCGCAAATTGCAGAAAAGATCCTTAAAGAAGAGAAAACTTTCAAAGAAAAAGGTTTTATTTCCGAAACTCTATCTCCATTATTTATAATTTTAATTTAACGCTGAAAATTATTTTTAAGGTATTAAATGTAAATTAAAAAATTTTATAAAAATATGGTCTATTTAAATCACTTTAAAGAATTTATTTCCTTTAAAAATTCAACCTTAAGTTAATTTTGTAACAAGTTAGACAATTGTTAATTAACAAAATTGTTATGAAATTTTGTCTTTATTGTACATTTAAAAAATGTTTAAATAATTGTCGTTAAAATGTTTCACTTTGTGGAGCTCTTCTTATAGACTTACTTAACAAGATCACGCCATAAAACATTTAAAAATTTTATCATTTGTTTATAATAACTTTAAAATTTTGACGAAATTTAAAAAATTTTGTTAATTAACAATTATCTAATATAAATTTAAATTCAATTTTTAACGGGAATAAATTTTTCAGCGTTATGAATACAACTTAATTTTTTAAAGATTTTCAATTAATCTTTAATACCTTAAAAATAATTATTCAGTGTGACATACTCGGTTTCCAAGCACGCAATTAAAAAGATCGCGAGAAAGCCCATTTTCAGTGTTAAATTAAAATTATAAATAGTGGAGGTAGAACTTCGGTAGTCAAAACTTTTTTCTCGGAAATTTTCTTTTCTTTAAGAATCTTTTTTGCAATTTTTGCTATCTGTAATGGTTTTTGAGTTATCATTAAAAATCGAAAGAGCTTCTTTTTTTTGAGTTTTTTGTAAATAACAATTGCAATTTATTGGCAGAAAAAATCCTTAAAATGCCTTTCTCAGATTTACTTTTCGCGTGGAATGAGCAATCGTTCATATTTTTTAAAGCCTTCTAACTACTTTTACAGGAAACACACGTTTTGGCTAAACTAGTTGTTGCACGAGCACTAAAGATGCCTCGCATTTCGGCAGGCCAAAAATAGCAACTTTTGAAAAAAAAATCTGAAAAGTTCACAAAATCGTTTTGAATAATTGCCTGCTGATGTGACATGGAATAATTAAGGCTGTGGACAAATAAAAGGATCGAGCACACCATATTTTAACTGAAGATGAGAAAACTATTTGGTAAATGGGTGCAGCAATTGCTTACTCCAGAGCAAAAACTTATTCGCATAACCATCTAAGTGTTTGACACTTTTTAAGCGTTCATCGACTGAATTTTTTGCCGATGAAACTTGGATCCACCAATATACACATATATAAACTTGGTAGACCAACTCAAAAAATCCAACAAAATTTAGATCAAAATTAGAGCCTTTAAGGTGCTATTTAGATGCGCAATTACACACTACGATTTTATAAATACAAAAAAAAAACTGTGGGTCTGCCAGGTTTCGAAAATTTAGCAGACCATAATCAAATTTTTTTAATGATTAAAATGATAGATATTAAGTGCTTTTGGAAACTTAATAGAATTTTTTAATATTTATTTAAATTATTTTTAAAATTATATTTCCTAAGATTTCAACCGGTACAACCTTGATTTTGGCGAATGCGCAAGATTTTTTTCTTCATTTTTGACAAAAATATGTATTCTTCATATCCTCTTGATTGGGTCCGATACACATTACAAACGTCTTTTTTAAGATTGTTTGATATAGGGATAATTTAGACAAATTTCGAAAGCCCTCAGTTCTGGTCGGTCATGCTTAGTTCTGGTTAGCTAAACCGGCTTTTTATTTGGTAAGTTAACTTTCGCATATTTATATATTTCATTTCTCACACATTTTCAAAATTTTTTCTTACGTGTGTAGGTACTTTTATTTTCTTCCCACAATGCATATTGTGTGGTTTTTTCCAAAAAATCTGAAATAAAGACGGTTGTAGTGTGTATTGGACTTATCAAAATATGACAATAAAATAATCTTATAACTATTTTGACTAGCATAAAAAATAGATATTTTTTGTCAAAATACAAAATATTCCTGCGCATTCGCCATAATCGAGGTTGTACCGGTTAAAATCTCAAAGAAATATAATTTTTTAATTAATTTAAAGAAATATTTAAAAATTCTATTGATTTCCTAAAAGCACTCAATTGGTACCTAATTCATATCTATTTTAATCATTAAAAAATAAATTCTTTGATTATGGGTCTGCTAAATTTTTGAAACCTGGCAGATCCACAGTTTTTTTTCGTATTTTTAAAATCGTTAATGCACCTAATTTATCAATTGCGCACCTAAATGGCACCTTAAAAGCCTCTAATTTAAATCAAATTTTGTTGCATTTTTTTAGCAAAAAAGAAAATTCTGTTTTGTGGCCCTTTGCCACAAATCGCTAATTGTCAAGACAAAAATTTATCAGTCAGACTTGAAGCTATTTTTTCAGATTGTTTGCAAATTTAAAAAACATTTTTGCTGGTAAAAACTTAACTTGGATTTAAAAGTGGAGATTGCAGAATTTTTGAATTTTAAATTACACGTATTGAATTTCTTCATAAGTTTCGCATTTTTCATGAACAATTACAGAAATACTTTACATAATTTATTAGATCATTTTACTTTTAAAAAGCATCACTTAAATGTTTTGTGCTATTTAGAAATAGGTAAAAATAACGTTTAGAAAACCAAATGAAAATTTTTGTCCAAATATTACGATTTTTCATCTATTTAAATTCTAGTAAATGGCTGCGTAATAGTGTTATTTCTACCACCCAATGAAATCCACAAGGCTTGTTTAAAAAATTTTAATTGACTATTGAATTTAGGCTTGCGTCGTTTCTGGTAATATCTAAAATATATATATATATATATATATATATATATACAGGGTGGTAAATTATACTTGAAATAGAAAATATATATATTTTTTAAGGCTCTGCATAATTTTACATAAACCTGTGCCCTATTTCAATAGAAACATTTACAAAAAAAGGTCGGTCTGGGAGAAAAATTGACATTTACAGGTCGCGATTAAAACAAGATGCTTTTTCTCGTATGCAGTCAACTGCATTAATTTTTTAAATGTGTTTTTATCTATTTCTTAAAATTGTAGAAAAAAAGTAAGAAAGCTTGTAAAAGTTAAATAAACGGTCTAATGAATTGTGTTAAGTTTTTTTATTTTTCACAACTTAAGTAAAAGTTTACGATTAAATTAAATTAAAGACTTAGTATTAGACTGGAATTTTTTAAAAATTTAAACAATAATAGATTTGTTAAACACAAAAGCCAAGGCGGATTCAAGCTCTTCGACTAAAATTTTCTAGAGCACGCTGTATAATAAATAAGGTTTATCCAATATACATTACACGTATCACAAAGGAAATTCGTCTAGACCACAGATCAAGATCAAGGACAAGTCTCTGTCGCATAATATTCGAGGAACGCCAGAAAATTAATACCTAACCCGAGGACTTATCGAGCTATGTCTGTCTATGTCCTCTAGGGGAATTTACGTTGATAGAATATGTGAAGAACCTATTTGTTAAAAAATAATATACAAAATAAAGAAAGGTATATTTTAAAAGAATGTCTTCGAAATTATCTATCACCTTTAATGGGAGTTTTGTTCAAAATTCGAAATTATATACCTTTAAAATTGCTAAAAAGTATTTTTTCTACGACCGCGTATATTTGTCTACTTTCGTAATTGACACAGTGATGTGTAAAAATATCCTTAGCTATGGAGCGTAGAGGTAAGGAGAAATAACTCTTATGGAAGACGAATTAAAAAAATGTCTGAAGAATTGCGAAAATAGCAGTGGTATTAAAAGTTATTCTTACTGCCATTATTGTTTCGAATGTACCTTAAAAAAATTAAATACTACATCTTCATTCCTGAGAAGGTTGTAAACCAACCCTCATGGACTATGTGGGGGTGCAATCATTTCCTTAAATATATAAAATCCTATACAACTTTAAAAATGGCAAGAAACCGGTTTTTCAGGAAATGTCTATAAGAAATAAATCTATATGATAATCAACCACCCTTATCAAAAGAAAAAATTGAATAAAGCAACATGCTTTTTCAAAAAAAGTCTAAACTTTGTATTTTTTTGATCCAAGTATATAAAACAGGTGAACCTAAATTTTTCGAGTTTTTAACCATAACCACCCCTGCAAGAGAGTATATTCATCCTCTACAATGTAGAAAATCATATACAACTTAAAATTGTAAAAAAAAATTTTGATGTTTTAAGATATCTCAAATATGATATTAACATAAAACCAACGTTTAGACTGAGTTTCGATCAAAATCCACCCTTATTATGAGGAAAATTAAATAAAATGTTAGCTTATGCAAAAAATGTTTTTGGTCTCATATTTTTTAACCCAAGTGTATGAAACAGGCTTTATTAGATTTTTTAAATTCATTTCTTTTTAAAGCTTTCCCTGCAAAGGGGTAAATTCATCCCCAAAAAATATACAATCATATGTAACTTTAGAAATCGAAAAAATATATTCATATATTTCAATACATTTATAATACAAAAAGAATGTATAACTTTACTTTAAACAGATATTTAAAATTTTTGTAAAAATCAGGGGTGGTTTGGTTAAAAGTGAACTTGAAAAATCTAGGTACACCTGCCTTATACACTTGGATCAAAAAATACGAAGCTTAGATTTTTTTTAAAAAGCTTGTATTTAATATAATGTTTTCTATTAATAAGGGTGGTTTTACCCTCATAAAAGGACGGTTGATTATTATTTATATTTATTTCTTATTAGACATGTGCTAAAAACTTTGATTTTTTTGCAATTTTTAAAGTTGCATATGATTTTATATATTTTAGGGGATGATTGCGTCCTCACATAATCCATTGGGGTTGGTTTACAACCTTCTTAGGAATGGAAATGTATTATTTCATTTTTTCAAGGTCCATTTAAAACAAAAATTGCAGTGCCTTCTAAAAGCTTTTCACAATTTTTTACCACGCTTAGAAATCTGTAAAAAATATCCCAAAAATCGTATTTTTTTATTTAAATTTGAATGGAAGGCTGCAGCAAAGCGTTGTTTTTATTTCTTTGTACTATTAAAATCTTCAAGGCTTGTTTAAAAAAAAATTGAATGACTTGATTTTAAGTTTGTTCGTTTTTCATAATATCTAAAGAAATGATATACAGGTTAAAAATTATACTTGTATTAAAAAATTGGGAATTTTTTAGGACCAGGTGCACACTTTTACACAAAACTGTGCCCTTTTTTAATACAAAATCTTACTACAAAGGGCCAGTCTGGAACAGTAAGGAACGTTTACGGGACGCGTTCAAAACGATTTGTGTTTTCTCCTATGCAGTCCATTGGTGTATTTTTCAACGTGTTTGTCTCCTATCTTAAAATGTCGTAAAAAATCGTGAAAAAGTTTTGAGGCAATTAAACAAAAATCGCAGTGAGAATAACTTTTAATACCACTGCTATTTTCGCAATTCTTCAGATTTGGCAACTTTCCGACCCCTAAAAAGGGGTGATTTATGAAAATTTGCACAAAAAGGAAATGCAATGCTCATCCTTATTTTATGCGACGAGTAATTTGGTATAAAATACATATTTGCATGTTTTTTCTTTACCCCTCTGTAAATTGTGAAAAAACAGGCACTCATTAGGGGTTTTTTGGGGTCACTCTTTACCCTGTTGCTACTGTAGCGCCACCAATTTAACGTTTTTGGTCGGACAATTTTTTAAGTTAAAGATATGTCTCCTTTCCTTTACCCTTCATATCTTGAGTTTAACAACTACAATACCCTCTTCAGTTTTAAAGATCAAGCAAGCATGCCTAAATAATGAAATGTTGCTCGGGAAATGAATGCGATTCAAAGTAACAAAAGAATCACACTGATGCAGAGGGCACGTGTGTAGATTCCCCAGAAATTTCTGTCGAGTGAAATAAAATTGTTCGAAAACGACAAAAAATGTCATTAACTTCATTTTTCGTTGCAATCCAAATCCAATTATTTTTGTGCTGCCATATGTAAAAATTTTTGATTACATATCGGTGGCTGCTCTTATACATGTGAATTTCGCATTAAATGATGCAGTTCCATTTTAAATTAATTGAGAAAGTTGAGAGGAACATGGGATATCTTAAGATAAAAAAAGAAAAAAGAAAATTATTTTAAATTGGGGACATGATTTATTTTTATACTTTAAAAGCGTAACACAGGTCAACATTTGACCTACGCGGGAACGCCGGTAGCGGTTAGGTGCTACTAGGGTTTTGGGGTCGTTAATTTCGATAAGAGGGTGGGTTAACCTTCATCACGTCAGGTTCAAGGTTATTGGAAGGTCAAGTGAAGAAAAAAACCATTGGAAAAATCTGAAAAAATTCATGCATATGTTTTTGAGGTCGCTGAATCGGAATTCTGCGTCTATTCACACCTGTCTTAGAGGTTATCTAAGGTCATTTCAAGGTTATTTTAAAGTGTTTTTGGGATAAAAATGTTAAGTACGATTAATCTGACAAAATTCGTATGTATGTTTTCGAGGTCGGCGAATCTGATTTTGAAGTCAGTTAACCTTTATAAGATCAGGTTAAAGGTTCATTTGAAGGTCAAATAGAGAAAAAAGCATATGAAAAATCTGAAAAAAATCATGCATATAGATATATTTAAAGTGTAAATAAACGCCGGATTTCGATTCAGTAACCTTAAAATCATATGCACAAATATTTCCAGTTTTCTTCAATGGTTTTTTCCTCACTTGGCCTTCAAATGACCATGAACCCGAAGAAGGTTAACCGATCAGCGACCCCAAAATTTTAAGTAGCAAGCGAAGAGCTGGCAGCTACCTTGACTAACCTTAGAGGTATAAAGCTACAATTTTGTGTATTCCTAATAAGTAAATAACAAAGATGATACCTGGAAGGTTGTCGCGGTCGTAAAACTGCTTTATTAGGCCTAAAACTTTTCGAATTTTTTCGACAAACTAGGACATTTTCGTACATTATTTTTTATTGCAACAAAGTATTAATGCTAAAATTTTGAAATATTTTTAGCTTAATACCGAGTGTTTGTACTATATTTTAGTAAAAATTTTAGTTTTTAAAGAAAAAATTATTGCAGATATGGATTTTTAAATTTTACATTACATGTGTCAAATTAAATCGTAAATTTTTGCTTTACGTGCAAAAATATTAAGAAAAAGGTGGACAATTTATGGAAACATTTATTAGCCTTATAAAAGCTTTCCCCAATTTTTTTTTTACCACACTTAAAAATCGGTTTTAAAAAAATCCAAAAAACAGGGTTTTTTATCTATTTAGAATAGATGAAGGCTACGGCGACAAAGTTATTTCTATTTCTACGTCCTATTAAAATCCACAAGGCTGGTTCCAAAAACCTTTGAATGACACTTAATTTGTTCGTAATATCTACAAAAACATTAAACAGGTTGACAATTATACTTGGATTAGAAAACTTTAAATTTTTCAGGACCCTATGCACAGTTTTGCACAAAACTGTGCCCTATTTTAATAAAAAATCTTACAAAGAAAAACCAGTCTGGGAGAAGGGACATTTTTGGGGCCAGTTCACAGTATGCAAATGCACATTTTGTAAATCTGACCCCAAATTCGAGATCAGTGAACCTTAAAACAACATTTTTGAAAAATGAAGATTTTAAACATTGATCTTGAGTTTAGTAAAAACATTATACGGGTTTTACCAGTTTTCTGTATTTTTGCTGGTATTTTTTCATAATTTTTTGAGGTTGGGACATTTTGATCCCGGATGCGTATTTGCATTGCCTTCTATAGCACGAAGCAACCTCAGAAAAATTTATGTTGAATCACGAAAGACAATGTTTCAACGATTTCTCCATAAATGGGTGGACTCTACTGCGTTAGAAAACACGTGATAAATGTGGAAGCGGCTGAATGCAGATTTTGTCACGAATAGGAGGGACAACATCTCCTGTTTGTTGGCGTCATCGTTGCGTTATGGTTTTGTGACAGTTTGCAGTTTAGCAACACCATCTAAACTTTCCTCGTGGTTAGTTCTGGTTAGTAGTAATTTCCAATAAAAATCTGCATTTTTTCTTTAAATTAAAGGCTTTTTAAATATTTGCATAAAAAAATTGTCAAGTGAAAATTTTTTAACTGGCTAGGGTTTAAAAAAAAACGTGGATAATTTTGCAAAATTCGGGTTTTTCAAAAAAATTTTTAACAAATACTTTAAAAA
>JAHBCN010021428.1:0-14200 GCA_019359885.1 Listronotus oregonensis | reverse complement strand
TTTTTATTTATTTAAAAGTTTTTTGGTAAAAATACAAAACTTCCAAAAATATCGACCATTTAAATAGAAGGCAGTAAAGTGGTGCCATCTATTCTTTCCATATTATATCAGATGATATAAAATCTAATATTACACAATAATTTTAAATATTCTATAGTAGTATCCTTTAATAACCAACAATTTTAGTAATAAAGAATTATGGAAATCCGGCCCTGACCTACTATTCATTGCGCAAATTCCGCGTTGCCAACCTCCCTATTCCCGCTGCCCTGCACGCCGGGACAATTTTGTTCTACAGTATTGGGCTTCCATACACCTTTAAACTTCCTTGAAAAGAACCCACTAAAATTAGACGTTGCTTTATATAAAAACTGAGGCAAGTAAATTTTAACTTCTTATTCAATTTATTATACATTAAATTAAAAAAAAAAAAACATATCCATTCAAAACTATCCGAACACCAGTTGTAGCAGTCGATAACTAATATGTTAGGTAAATATGAATGCTACAAAATTATCATGGGTTTATGATGGAGCTATTTGGAACATAGACTCAAAGACGCGTTTAACTCTAAAATACAAACGTTTGAAAACTACGTTATGGTTTTAAAATATTAAAAAAAGTAATTTTAAAATAATCTGTAATACTAAAAAGTTGTTACAATGTTCTATAGTTTTGTGGCGAATTCATGTTTCAGTTTGTTTTATTTAGGATACTCGCCTTATTACTTTTTAGAAAATGGGACCTCTTCGGTCCATGTCCCGGGGTATACGAGCTGACCCTGTCCAGTCCTATTTACCCCTATGAACTTGCAGATCGCCTGCAACAAAAAAGAAGAAAACCCCCCCAAAAAAAAATCAAAAATCACAAATATCAATCTACGTCTCGATGGCAAGTCGGTCAGCGTTGTCAAGATAGAAACTAAAACAAAAAATTAAACTTAATTTTAAGAAATTTTTGCTCTAAAAACTTAGAAAATTCTGATAGCTTTTTTACTTTTTTATGACGTTTTGTCATAAATGACATTAGGTTATTTGACTGGTGTTATAAAAATGGTTATTTACATTACAAGATGCGAAAGTTTACTTTTTGGTGTGAGGTGGTTTTTAAATGGCCGAGGCGAAGCCGAGGCTATTTAAAACCTCCGAACACTTGAAAGGCCTTTCGCATCGTGTAATGTATTATATTTTTTCTGCTACTGTTCTATGTATCGCATAATTTAATAATCATTAACATCATGTTTTAATAGAAATATCAGAGATTTTGAAATTTTACCTGTTAAAAATTAATCCATAGCAACACATTTATTGTTGACATTGTCTGTCATCAGCACTTGTCAGATTTTTAATTATTGTTAATTTAGTATAAATCCATTCCCATTTTAAAATGTTAAATGAATATGAAAATGGCATCCAAAAGGCAGCCGACCTTGCGTGTGCCTCACTTTTGCCAGACAAATCTAAAGAGAGGTACCATCAAACATATAAATCGTTTTCTGAATGGCTTGCTACGAAAAATGTGGGGCGGATTGACGAGAATGTGATGTTGGCGTATTTTCAAGAAAAATCCGAGTCTTTATTACCACCAACCCTCTGGTCTGTATATTCCATGCTCAAGTTAACAATTTCCGTAAACAATAATCAAGATATTTCGGAGTTCAAGAAACTAGTTGCTTTTATTAAAAGGAAAAACGATGGTTATGAGGCAAAAAAGTCAAAAATTTTTAAAAAAGAAGAAATCATAAAGTTTTTACTTAACGCGCCTGATCAAAGTTACTTAGCAATGAAAGTAATAGCCATTATGGGAGTGGCTGGGGCATGTCGGACAGACGAAATATACAGAATGAAGCTAAGTGATGTAGAAATAAGAAATGACGTGGCTATAGTAAAAATAGTGGAGTCTAAAAATCAAGTTAAAGAAACTTATGTAGTAACCAACGATGAAGGCTGAGTTCCTTATGTCAGATTTCTACAGGAATATATTAAGCAGACCAAGGAATGCTCTAGATGAACGTTTATTGTATCGTTATGAAAGATGTAAATGTGTTAATCAAGTAATTGGAAAGCACACTATTTCAAATGTACCTAAAGAAATTGCGAAGTTTTTGAAGCTTGAAGACATCAGACGTCAACTACGTTCCTTGCCAATGCTTCGAATGTCGATATTTTGGATTTAAAAAAGGCATGGTTTTTGGGAAGTCTTCTTCTTTGTTGGGGATATATTGCTGAATCCTATAGTAATAAGGTGGAAATTTCAAAGATTTTACACAAAATTTCCCTACCAAAATTTCTCTAATGAAGTAACAGTGAAAAATATAAATATTAACGTTTAAAGGTGATAACGATACCCCAACAACAAATCAAAAAACTGTTAATTCAAGTATTATTCCTCCAATTTCTTTTGTAATTGTCAAATTGCACAATTACTTTTAATGTTAATACCTAACCTAGTTTTTTAAAATTTTTTGTCAAAATTAGTTACTTTTTATAAATAAATCCTAATATTTCCCACAAGCATATTTTCTTTTTTTTACTCTTACTTTTTTGTCCAGGCGCTGAAAATATTATTTTCGTAGCTAGAAACCCTTGCAACCAGGTAACACGAAGGTTCTCTTTCGTTATCTTTCGCGTTCTGGGACACAAAGTTTTTTATTTATACAGTAGAAAAAAAAAACTATTTTTAGGGTTATATTATTGAAAAAACATACAAAAACAATTTTCTTTTATTCACGTTATTTTTTTTAATATTGAAACACTACACTAATGTGAAAATGATAAAAAAATTACATCCGAGTTTTTTGCGGCCATTGTTAATATACATCATTAAAAGTCATTTATAACAAAAATTAGCCAAATCCCCCGAGCGCATTTTGAAAAAATTGAATAAAGCGTAAAAATTACAAAAATACTATTTTGAAAAAATCTAATTTTTTATTTAATATAACCCTTTCTTGTTAATTCGTAAGTTGGAAAACCTGATTAAAAACTAATTTACCTAAAAACTATTTCCTAGGTAAAACAACTGATTATTATTGCATTTACTGGGCGCCGAAAATAGGTTCATTAAAAGCAAGCAAATTAATGTCTAAATTAAAAATTCGTCTATGATAATAATTAATTATTTCCTTTATAAAGTAGTTACGTTTGCCGTATTAATAAAACTAACAAGACAAGTCATTCAATTTACGTTAACAAAATTTATTATTGAAATCAACACCATTGTAACACGATTACTGGCACCTAATTGTACATTTTAATAAGACATAAACCAAGTTCAATGTATTATTGCAGGAAGTAGAATGATGTGTGTATTGACTTAATCGTGCATTTTAAAAGACACCGACAAATCTTATGCAAATTTCGTGACCGTTACGTCTATTTGTAGATTAATAATTAATGACAACAGATGTATTATTTTTTTATATTTTTTTATTCTAGGACAGTTCACGGTAAAACTATGTGAATATGCTGTTTTATTCTTTCGAGTTGGAATGTCATTGTCATTCTGAAAATTTTGAAAAGTACATCGTAATCTCCTAAGAAGTTATTTACTAAATTATTTCATCCATATACAGTGGTGTTATATTTACTTGATTTATGTTGACTTTGATTATCAGGACTTTTTTAATTATGTATTGTTACCAGTGGCGGCTGGTGGGTTGGAGCCCGGGTCGGCAGAAGCAATGACTTTTTTTCCTTAGAAAACATTTAATGACTGCTTAGATTTATCGGGGCCCCTAAATGGTAGTTCTGGACAAGCCAAAAAAATTACAATATTTATTAATCGATCAACATAGAGTGATATTTTAAACAAGTTCGTTATGTTTAACATTTTCTAACTAAGCTCCGTTGTTTTCTAACAAGTAAATGTTTTGTTAACCAAAGAGATTCATTTTTTGACTGTAAATGACCTTTTGATATATCGTGCTTTTGTAGAGCACGAAAGTTCTTTCAAGTTGTCGTAGCATACCTGATCCATGGATTTTGATTTTTTTCGTTTCGGTTCGAAAACAATTTATTTTTTGTTTCACTTCCCTGCCAGGCATACTTTTGATACCAATTTTCTAAAAAAAACCCGTTACTTTCGCCTCCCGTTTATTAGGTTTGACATGTTGGGTGTCGGACGCCCATTATTTATTATTTTAACTTGACGTCGAATGAAAGAGATAAAAGCCATTTTTAAACTTAAATGCAATAACAATTCATGGTTAGGTAGTTAATATCCATGTTGTTTTCCGTTAAATAGTTCCCTTCATTTTTGGAATCAAAAAATTACAAGGCATCCGACACCTCAGGATAAAATAATATAATAATGAAATCACTTTCTTACGAAATTACACTACAACTTCTTTTACGATAAAAACTTTAAAAACGTCCCGAAAACACTAAAAATTGATCAAACGCACTCCCAAAAATACTAAAAATATAAAAAAATCGATGCGGGTTCTCGTTTCTTCATTTAATAAAAACCAAACCAACCTCACTTTTTTCATCCAAAACATAATTACCGAATGTGGCTATTAAACATGAACAAAACAAATCAACTTAGTTTGGTTGCCTATTTATTTGCACCTTTCTTGGGATTTATCAATGAAACCGTACGGACCAAAGGAAATACCAAAAGGGGATTCAAAAAGTAGAAATGAAATAGAACTTTGGATAGGTTAATCGCAGGAGTTTTAAACTACGTGAGTCATTTAAAAGTAAACGGTATAGGGACAACAAATAATACAACTAATACGTAAATAAGGTATTGTTCGGTAAGAAGAGAGATTTTTGTTTTGAATATTTTGATTTTAAATAATTTTTACTCATTGAGCACAAGAGCAAGGGCGGCACTGCCGACCCTGCCGTCCTGTAAAGCCGCCATGATTGTTACCTAAATAAATTGTTTAAATTTCTCATTTGTTAAATATCAGTTGATTGTCAAAATATCGATTTTCTTATACGTTAATCTCTCTAAGGCGAATTTAAGCGACACATCGATTTTCGTTTAAAACCGGTCTCACTCAAGGACATTTAAGAGTAATCGTAGGATTGTGATCAAAACTGGTTTCTTTTTGGCGAATAAACAGATCAAGGGCCGAGCCCAAAAGGTGTTCGAGTGCGCACTGCATGAATTAAACCGAAAATGCTGTAGACGACACGATTATGGGAAACGTCAGAGAGAGATGTCAGGAACAAGAGGTACTTTTTCAAGAGTCTTCGACATGTGAAGTCGTGTCGTGAAAGAGTCTGCTGCAAAAATCTAAATCATCCTGTGAAATTTTTGAAGATTATGTCATCTTGCAGTAAGAATCGAATTTAATATTTATCGAGACGTCAATATTTGAGATGTATATTGATTTTTAATACTAGAAAAAGAATATTTTTCGTGACTGTTTTCGACGTGATGGTAAAGGAATCCCTCGAGAATAGAGGTATGTATCTCGTAAAGTAATTCTTTTATCACTATTTGGAAGTTTTGTGCTCATAGAGCAATATGTATTCAGGTCACGTTTTGAGAGGACTCTGAGCATTGCATCACGGATCATCGTGGATTTGTTTTCTAAAGAGATCTCTGATTGTGTCCAGCATTATGTCACGGATCACCATAAGTTGCGAGCAAGCCGAAATGTAAACTCCATAAGAACATTGGACTTTACCACCGAAGTCTCTGTAAAGACTCTGAGGACTTGAAGATATTTCCATCTGATCGACAAAAATTAAGGCCAGTTCTTTCCATTTTAGTATTTTTTTTATTAAAAATCAATCCTAATTTCACTTATCTAAACTATTTAACTTCTATATAAAAATGTAAAAAGCCAAATTGGTATCATATTTTTTTATTGATTTACAGGGCGCACTAGAAATTCATGAATTTCCCCGTGTCGTGAAATTTCCCTTTTTTATGACATTATAATTTTCATTCTCTTTAAACCTCAAATACCAATTTTTCTTATCAAATTTAAACTTTAATAAGACCCATGTATATATAATGTATTATAACATATATGTAATTAAATGTAAATAACCTGTACATTACAAAAAAATAGTGATTTAAAACAAACACCGAAACTGAAAATATAGATATATTCATGTAAAGGTACCAGAATTTTATTTTAATTACTTTAAATTCTTAGTACTGGTTTCTGATTTTGCCCAGGACATTGGATAGAAAAAATCAGTGGCGCTCAAGATAATTCTTTTTTACTATCATAATAAATATTAAACAATTATCGACTTAGAAAAAAATGGCCCAAGCACGAACCTACACCTAGCTCTCGATTAAAACTAGCCGGAGTCTTTGGCATACACCGGGCAACCATAACATCAATCTTACTAATGCCATAAAGTAGCTGTTCGTAGATCTGTCAAGAGCAAAATCTGAGAGGGTAAAAGTGAGAGAATCTGCTGCCGATATTATGTGATAAAATGCTGTCTGTTGGTATTTCTCCAAATTCCTTAAATTTTGTAAGTTATAAGTTACCTTGTAAACAACTGCAAAAAGAGAGATCTGGGTTTTCCTATAGTGAGTGTCTACGAAATCGCTACCAACCTTCTATTTTTTTAAATGAAAATTTATCGATTTTTAATTTTAGAATTGCATATTGTGTCAGTTAGAAGCCAGTTGTGGATATAACCTAATAACTAACCATAACTAACCACAACTAACCACAACTAACCGCATCTACCTATCGCTTCCGGTTTGAACGGTGTGACAAGTGGCGTGAAATTTAATATTCTAAATATCCTGGAAAGTTTAAATTTTACAAGGTCAACACCATTGTAAATAAGGCAATAGGGCAATCAGAAGCCTCCAGATAGAAATAATATTGGCTAATGTCTTGGAGCAAAAGCTGTGAAAATATCTATAAAAAGGGCAGGTCCCTCACAGCTCGTCAAAAGATAAGAGAAGAAAGCTTTTTTGCAAGAGTGGGTTCCTAAATAAGGCAATCAGCCCTTTTTTAAATAGAATTAAATTTGTTTACAGTTGTATCTGACTTGAGATACATACACATTATGAAAAAAACTTTTTGGCTTAAAAAGAGATTCAAGCATTTTTGAAGCTGTTGTGAGGTAATATGACTAAGTCAGTAAGGACTGTTTTTAAAGGTTTAATTTACAAAATATTAGCCATGTTGCTCTGCACTCGGTTTTAAAATGAGACTTAGGCCCGGTTGTACAAACAATGGTTCAACACAAGTTTTCTTGAACTGCAGTTCACTGTTGAACCCAGTTCAGAAATTTGAGTGTTGTACCACTGCAGGTTTACCTGAACTATCAGTTGCAAAGCCCACAAAAAAAAAGAAGAAAACTGCCACAATTTAACCTAATCAAAGATATTATGAAAAAAAACTTGATAATAATTATGAATATGTATTTGTATTATTGTATTTGTTTTTTTTTTTTAATTTTACATCTTTCTCATACATTACTGACAAAATAAAGCACAGATGATAAATACACAATGTATGAAAAAATCCTTTTTTGGTTCCTGTAATTTTCTGCATCTGCCCCTCCAGGAGATTGAATTTTATTAGGAGTACCATCCATGGCTCCAATGCCAAAAAATCCTAGCCTCACAATGTTAATTTCAGATTCAGTTCTTGGCATTTTTATCAATTTAAGCCCCAATTGGGCAACTGATTCTTAAACCATAGATATTTTTCGACTTGCCGTTAACTTGTCAATACCTCCAAAATTTCCAACAACTTGCAAAAAACTCCCAGTGACTAGAAATCGTAAAGCAATGCATACCATTTCATTAGATGTTAGTGCATGGTTTCTAAAAGACTAAATAGAACATTTAAACTTAAAATCAAATGTAATTAAACAATATAAACATCTTACTTGTCTGTAACAGATAAAATTTGTTAAAAAAAATTATTTATGATAAATCTCACAGCTTGTTTCTTCAACCTAAATCTGGCCTTAAATTATTTGTTATTTCAAATGTTCAAATGCTCTGGTCTATTTCTGTATACTTATACGGCTCGAGAGTGTGCAACATTATTAAGTTATTCTACAAACTCCTTGTCGTATGTCATATCAGGTCATATCTTTCCATACAAGATCCATTTTTAATTATAAAAACCGAATAAGTATCAACTTAAAAAATATAAAAACAAAACATTTAAAACCCAAGGTGATCTGTCAAAAGGGTGAGGTTAAAAATTGCTAAAAGGAGTTGAACTCGTCTTGAACGCCCAAATTCGAACGTTCAAGATCAACCACAGTTCACCGTCTGAACCGGCTTTGTACAATGAGTTTTTCCGTTGAACCGATGATCAGCGTGAACTTCGGTTGAACGTCCATTGTACAACTGGGCCTTAGAGACTGGCTTGAGATACTGAATGTTGGAAAGATGGGCGTTATCGTAAACAAAACTATGAATTGGATTTATCATGGGTGAGAGAGAAGTGGTTATATAATAAAGAAATAGAGTTGGTGCCAGTACTATAACTGATATACAAACGTCAATTAGAAAGGAAACTGGAGAGCTAAGAACAATGTTTAGGTGAAAGATGGTAGAAAGAAAGTTATTATTTTCGTGAAAAGCCTTAGAAATGTCAAGGGTAATAACCTGCAATTCGACAAGATACTCATAGGACTTATTCCAGTCACGTAAAACAAACAAAAGAAGATCTGTTGGTATCATTTGTGATGAAATCCGTACTTTCTGTCATATATAATTTTGTACTTATCTGATTTAAAATTAAGAGTTTATCATATTATTTGCTCTAAAACATAAATCTGTTTTGCAAAAAATTTAATAAGAACCATTTGGATATTTATTAATTTTTGTATGTGTTTTAAACCCAATCTACCTAATTTTATTATTCGCAGAAATGTCAAAGTATAGAGCTTGTAAAAATTTTCTTTAAAGTATGCTACCACAGCCTACCAATGAATCATACAGTTTAAAATCTTCTTTTTTTCTTGATACAGGCCAATCACTATTGCTGTATCGCCATTTTTTACAAAATGGTTGAATACCATGTCAGCAAGTTTTTGGCTTGTTGTTGAAAAAGTTACCATAGTGCTTGGGATACTTTGATAAATGCCAAAAAAGTACGCGAAAAAAATTGAGCGAAAAGTAGGCTTGTTTTAAAATATGTAAAAATTAAATATTTATTTTTGTCTAAATTATTTCCAATATTAATCGTTAAACTTACGGGTTGTTAAAATTGCTGTTTTATTATAGGTACCATGATATTAACTCACTACAATAAGTTTAAATACATTTTTCCAAAAAAATCGTATTAACATATTTCTAAAATGTTTAAATTTTTAGTTTTTCTAGTTACTATGACCGCAGAAACCTAATATTTTTTTAATCGAATTATTCTAATAACAAAAAACACAATATTAAAAACAAAGGCTCCCGTATAAACGCCATCATAATCATAATTTAAGGCTACTGGAAATAAAATAACGTTACAGAACGAACACCTTATTTTCTTACTTAAACCAAAAAGAATAAAATCCTATAGCTATTTATTTTGTACTAAAACTAACATAACATTGTTTTACAGTCGATTTTTATGATCCCGAAATTGTTGAGCTGAAAGTGTCTACACGTAGAAAATAATTTATTGGTTATCAAATTTATGAGTCACAAATTTTGATTGCTTGGATGCGATTTTAATTTTGAAGTATTAGTAAATTGAAATGAAAATTTCTAATGGAATAAATTAAAATTAAAAAAAATCGTTTGGTAATGATAGCAGTAACTTGTTGTCCAATGTTCTTTTTTGGCATTGTACTTTTGTAGACTGTCACAAAATTAAAAAAAAGTATTTAAGTGACAAAGAAAGGTAAGCACCAAGTATTTATAATTTTATGTCAATAATATTTTGCAAGCGGATTTATTTTTAGTGCAGTAAAAACCATTTAAATATATCAGTTTTTAGACTATTTTTGGATCAGTTCAATTAAGATTTTACAAACGTTTGCTCATATTTATAGATTTACTTATTAGGGATTATGGACAGATTAAAATACTTTATTTTAACAGACAACAGACCTCTAGTGCAAAGATTTGGTTATGTTCGTCAGCTTATTGACTTTGAGAGGGGGCAAATTGTGGGCTTAGCTGAGGCCGGTATGCCAATTGGAGAGATTGAAAAACTGGAAGAAAAACAAAGAATCTTAACATACCATTTTGAGATATTATTAGACATGAATCCAAGAAGAAAGACAATACAACTAGGGTATGGTATGTAGGGAAACAACAAGCGTGAAGATTGCAGACTATGACATTTTATTCTAGTCAATAATTTCAAGACCAGGTAAGGATAGTCGGAATGCATACACTATTGCCGAATAAGAAGTTTTGGGACTTTTTCCTTACCATGTTTAATAGTGTTGCCATTGACTCTAACACCGACGCAACCAAAAGCTAGGGCGCAAGAAATTTCTGTGGATCGGGGATGGAATTAGGTGATACTTGGTGATAAATCTCGCAACGATGAAAGACGTAGTTCAGAGCTGGATACGGGCAGACGTGTCCATCCACGGAGGGTGCAATGGTATTGGGTGACATCGGATATGGTAGCGGGACAACTCTAGTTTTTATTAGACAGTAAGTAAAAACCGATTTTTCATATCTTGTCAAATTAAAAAAAAACATTTTTGAATAGCAGTCAGAAAGAGCTTATAGAAACATTCCTTAGTTTACATCCCTTTTCTATTTTTGATCAAGATGTTAATACAATTTTAGTTTAAGATTGCTAAATTTAGACGCACCCCAGACTCTGACAGTACCTAAACATGAGTTAGAGGAAGTGCCCTTCGATGATATAGACCGCATTACTAGCCATTGTTTGCTAAACAAGTATGCAAACAATATATTGTATTTAAATAGGTGTTTACCTTTTATATCACTCAGTATAAATAAACTTACAATTTTAAATACAGACTAGCCCTATTATAATTACTTTTTTTATGTGGCATCGCTCCTTGGTAGCTTTACTAATATGTCAAACGCATAAAATAATAATAAAAGAAAAAATGGAAAAAACTAAGCAATTAACACCATAATTTGGATGCAGTTGAATTTAAATCAGTGCTATACTAAGATTAAACCAAAAAGTCTTGAGAATCAGCAGAGTTTCGTTTATAAAATGTAATGTGAATGTGGCACGATAAACGCACTAAAGCAAATCCTAGATACAACGGATAACGTCTGGCAGACACCAAGAGGAAGAAGAGAGTTGTGCGCCCTAGTAACGCTAGATGTGGAAAATGCCTTCAACACGGCACCTTGAAACGGCATCCTGGAGGAACTACGAAGAAGGGACATGGCACCGTACCTCTATAACATTATGGTGAGCTACTTTGAAGACAGGACATTACTGTTAGGTGAAAAGAAGCACATAGCAGTGACATACGGGGACCTCAGGGATCTGTAATCGGACGCACCCTGTGAAACATTTATTATAACGGCGTTCTGAAAACCCCTGTCCCAAAAGGAATTAAATTGGTAGGCTATGCTGACGACTTGGGCATCCTAGCGAAAGCTAGAGGGTCGGAAACATTAGAAGTGGTGATGAATTTGGCTATATACAAGGTCACCAAATGGATGCAGTCAAAAAAACTCAAAATTGCACCACATAAAACTTAAGCAGTGCTTTTGGTGGCAGAAAGAAAGACCAAATCCATCGAGGTGACAGTGCTAGACACAAAGATACAGAGCGTGGAGGCAACGAAGTACCTTAAAGTGTATCTAGACAGAAATATGACGCTAAGGACGCACATCCAAAAGACTGATGAAAAAGCAAACAAGGCACTAAATAACATCACTCGACTAATGCCAAAAATGAGGGGCCCAAGAGAAAATAATGGACGAATCCTGTGCTCTGTAGTCAATTCAATAGTCCTGTATAGGGCCTCTATATGGGGAAGAAATAGAAAAAATAACCTATAGAAACATGATAGTAAAGGTCCAACGAAGAGTGGCTATAAAAATCGTGCCTATAGAACAACATCAACAAAAGCGCTACTTCTGCTTGCGAGAACGCCACCAATACATCTTCTAGTCAGGCAAAGAACTCAAGTAAAGACAGAAGGAAAGGAAGCAACCCCTAGAGCTAAGGAGACCTTGCTTACCAGTTGGCAAGACGAATGGGACAACCACGATGGAAAGGCTGAATGGACCAAAAGGATTGTGCAAAACATAGGGCTCTGGGTAGAAAGGAGACAGGCTTACTTCAAGCGATTCAACCTTAACGCAACAGACGAATGCATATACTCGGAAGACAGACACGTCGGAACATACATTTTTTGAATGTCATAGATGGAGTACACAGAGGGAGAATGTATATAACAAACTTGGACGACTACAACCAAAACCTCTTTGGAAAAAAGAAAAGAGATCTGGACACAAGAGTTAGAAGACACACAGACAAAATATACACCTACAAATAACGTAAACCAATAAGCAGGATAAATACCCAGTCAACACTATGACCACCTTCTCCCCATGGCAGTTCCGAGAAGGATACTTACCTGGTCTCAGAGGGGGGTTTTTTAGTCGGTAAAAATCCGACACTACCCTGTGATACGGGGCCCAGGGCGTCTTTTTGAAGATTTTTTCCTCCCACGCAAAAAAATGTGAATGTGGCAAGTACCGATCAAAGGACAAATTAAAACTCTGATAACGCTGACCACACTTGAATCCAACGACGTCACATGACGTGGTTGGACGCAAGGATTACACAGAGAGCAGAATTAAAAGAATATTTACGGAAGCAGATAAAAAATAAATAAAAAATCACTTTTATTTTAATTAAACATCCAGATAACTTCAAGCGTTAAATGCATGATTGTTTCCATCGCCCTTTTGACTCAGTTCACTTAGTTTCTCCATAAATACTCTTGTAGTCATAAAGCTTATCAACCTAAAGATTACTAAAGATACTAACTAACTAAAAAATGGTGTTTTAAGACGATAAAAGTTCATAAAATATCCTTCGTTCAATTTCAAAAAGCATTACTTTTAAAAACAAATTACCTCTATTTGGAACATGTGACTTAAACTTTATATGGAACATTTATTTTATAGCACGCCAATTTACAACATTCAATTACCTTGGTTTAAACTAAATCAGAAGAAAATTTAGGACCTTTCCAATGTTCAAAAGTCAAATCTATAATTCAAGAGAAATCGGCATGAACTAAATTTAAATGTGAGCCTAATAAATTATAGGTTCGTTTCATGACTTCATGTCTTATTAAAATATAAAAGGGATTAGTGACGTTAGAATTAAATGATAGTTGAAGTTTAACGGTTCACCGAATAATATACTAGTATTAAAAGTAAAATTCAGTCGATTTACCCGAACTTACTAAATAATACAGGCTATTGCAAATAAATTATTATAGAATTATTTTCATGTACCTTATTTTTTGCTAGTTACCTCTTGAGCACAAGGAACTTTATTAAAATAAAATACATAGCGTACGTGTCCAATATACATAATATATTTAAGCCTGGAATTTGGTGGCAAAATATTTTAAATAAAAAAGTACGCGCTGGTTATAGTTGAAAAATGCTTCTCATCATATAAAATTTTATAAAGTTCAGATGCGTGGCTAGTAGTCTGATGGATGAGCATAGGCAAAGACCGCATGCTATGGTGTGTGGTTGATTGATATTTTCCAGACGGTGATGGGGCTAGTTCAGAGATAGTAGTTATTTGTATAAAGTGCGTGGTGGCACCAGAGTTTATTAATCTAAAGGTGTTATGACATCGGCAAGAACGGAGATAGCAAAAGTCCAAGATGTGAGGGTGTACAAAGTACGGCTTATGTTGGCGACCTTGTCGGGTAACACTAAAAGTTACTAGCATTATCAGCTGTGGACAGAGTCGTGCCACAAGTCGAAGCTTTTATATGGTGTTATTTTTGCAGTTGCAAATATTTGTGTACAGAGTTAATATTTTCTTGGTTTTGACTGTTTTTATTATATTGGTTTAGTCATGCAGTTTCAATTAGTCCTTAGTGTGCAATAGACCAAAAAGTTCTGTCATTTGCTCAGGGCATGTTAAAAAAGACGATTTTTATATGTCTGTTCCAGAAAAATTGCAAAGCATGTGATTATTAGATCCAGATCAAAAATGAAAAAGGCGATTAATATAAGAAGGTAAGGTGAAAAAAATATATATATATATATATATATATATATATATATATATATATATTATATTATATTATAT
>JAHBCN010021427.1:0-14220 GCA_019359885.1 Listronotus oregonensis | reverse complement strand
TTTTATTTAAAAAAATTCCGTTAAAAAAAATAAACGTTAAAAAACTCCACCCACTAAAAAACAGTAATAAAAATTAATTTAACTATTAATAAACAAACTAAGTCAAAGTTCCAATGTCTAAAAAGTAAAAATATAACAAAAAACAAAAAAAGTTTTTCAATGCGAGTGATCACAAATTGTAAACAAAACAATTAGAAAAAGATTACTTTGCAAATATCAATTGACATTTAAATTAGGCGTATATAGGCTTACATACAATCGAGCACTCCTTTTAAATAAAAGTAAATTGTACCAGATCGTCTAGTATAAGATACTTTATTGATCTTTGATACAGAGCAATAATATTGCCATTAAAAAAAAATAAGTTAAGAAAAACAATAAAGTTTCAACATAACTTACTTCTTTGATATTAAAATTTAAAAATCTTAACTAACAACTATAGACCTGTATTTATTACAATACATCCACTAACAGCACATTTTTAAGTATTTTGTAAAATGTATAGCATATTTTTTAGGTTTTGTTTAAACAGATAACGCAAAATAATTCTAACTTTCAGCCCAGAATAATATACTAAATTCAAGTATGTTACAATATACCCCAATATACTATTTCAAAGAACAAATTAAAGTTTATTGTATATTATAGTAGTCCAAACATTCCGTGGTAGCAGGTTTTTGCCGGTAAATGTACCGTGTCGGATTTTTGGGGTTATCTCGATTTCTTGCTTTTTGACCCCCAATTTTGACTTTATATTCGTGCTCAGTAAAAGAAAATACGCCAGAAAATCCTAGTCCGACACCCAGACACACCAATTTTTTTGTGGACCGTTATTATTCTTAAACTTAAACAGTTGTGTCAAAATGCGTTATCATGACATAAAGCAACAAGCCAACAAGATACATTAATTGGGTAATTCTAGATTTTTAGAGTAATATTGAATATTAAGAAACATTTCATAAAATCGTTCTTAATATACGGATCGACCCTTTCTCCAAAGTAACACAACTTCAAAACCTCAAATTTAATTTTTGATATCATTGAGTTTAAAAGCTCATATTTTATTTTTTTTTTTTTAATCTTGGACAACTCAGGAGGATTTTGCATATACATTATACTATATATCTGACATATACATATACATATATATCTAAGACATACCGTGAGAGCCGGGTTTCCGATGTTTAACCCATCTTTTTTGCCCCATTCCGCAACGCCCAAGCACTGAAACATGCAAATTTGCTTTCACGCCCCTTTTTTGGACAACGCGGTAGTGCCACCACGACGTTATTTTAAATAACTACTACCTAAATATGTCTCCCCGGCGGGGCTGGGATTCGAACCCGGATCGCCGGCGCGGCGAGCCGAGGCTCTGACCACTACGCCACCGGACAGACATTTATTGGAAAATAAGCGTCACAAGTAAGTTTCCTTAATTAACCCTCTAAAAGTAAAACAATTTTAAATTATGACATAACTTATAAAAAATATTTCTCTATGTTCTTTCTTAAAAATAAAACTACATTTAAAAAAGGCGCTGGTAAATGATTATTGATATTGGTATTGATTAAGGTAACAGGACATTTAAACGCAAATTTGCTTAAACCATATTATCTACAGCTAGATTTTGATCACTATCTAAAACTCGTCGAAAACCTCAATACAACCAATTAAGTGTGCTCTGCAGCTTCCACTTTTTAACTGCTCCGCTTTAACCAAACTCAACTCTTTGGAAGAAATTATAACAACTGTATAATTAATTAATTACAAATAAATAATGCTTCTATTTTGTTAAATAAACACTGTGTTTCTAGCTAAAATTTGGCTGATTTTCTCGTGAAATAGTCTTGTCAAATATCATTCAAGAACCAATTTTCTGAGCAAAATATTTTTCTTGTCTTATTCAAAGTTTGTTGCTTTTATGGCAATTTCATTTATGACGGTTTATGACATTTTTCACAAAATCACTCTTCTGACGGCTCGTGGTTTTGTTGTAAATGTCATTTACGAAATTGCCAAGCAACAAACTTTTATACAATCGAAATAACTAAGCTGCAAATAAAAAGCCAGATTTTAAATAGTTGCTAAATTTAACCAAAACATTACCCAAAGTTCAGCTTTTTACAACCAATTCCAGCAATAAAGCAGCTACAGGGACGGAAAATTCAAACTTGTGTCTTTAACTCTGTCTTTTATTAACATTTATAAGGTAGAGAGCCTTTTAGTAGAGTCCTTGTTAAAAACTGGGTTGACTTAATTAGATAATCTACGGTACATTAAGTATTTAACATCTATTCTTTTTTCTAGAACCAATTGTACATATGGCAATTACTCAATACAAAATCACCAGATTGTCTCTTTTATAATTTTACTTATAAAATATGTATTTTCTCATCTTTGGGATAGCCCACGAATGCTTGTTGAAACCTAAGTACTAAATAAAGTTTTAGTATAATTAACCCCTTTATTTTCAAGACCCATTAACAATGTCCAAATACCAAAATATATGAATAATGCATTTTACACCTTTTAAATATCACGGCTGTGCCACTATGGCCGTTATAAATATGAATAACTAACTACTACTATACCTATGGCCGAGTGATGATCACGTTGTTAAATTTAGCAATGGACTTAGCAATTGTTAAAAGTTAACAACGGTTTAGAATGTTTAACAAAACGTCATTGTCAGTGTTATTCAATGATGTTAGTAGGCAACCTGTCAAAATCTGACATTTTGTTAGACATTTTAAACCGTTGTTAACTTTTAACAATTTGCTAAGTCCATTGCTAAATTTAACAACGCGATCATACTCGGCCGCTACACTACTAAATTAACTTTGACGAAGCAATGTCTTTTACTATTTATCTTGATAATTAGGTCAGGTGAAAAAATTAAATCAGTACTCAGTTTAGTTGGGTTTGACATCAAATACAGGCTTTTTAATAAATAAGTACTTAGTTTAATATTCCATTACTTACTCAAGCGGTTTTTTTCTTCATTGCCTGGGATATAACCTGGATTATTTTTAAACTTCAAGGTTACGGGTACTTATTGGTTTTTACCTAAAACTTAAATTTCACTTTAAAACTAAAAGAGGATATTCTATATCACAAAGATAGGTTTATATTTTTATTTTTTGTGTAAAAGCTAGAATGTTGATTGCAACCATAAAGACGTAGGGGGGGTAGAGAGTACTCCAAAATATTTTTAGTAAGGTATTAAGAAAAAATATTTCTTATAAATAAAAGACCTTATCTTCACTAAAAAGGTTTAATTTATCATGGGACCCCTTTTTTTTCTGACGCATTTCGGTTAAACAATCATTTTTGAGGGTCAGTTTTACATCTGAAAAAATGTAAATGTATTAAAGTTATGAATAAATGAAAAACTAAAACTAAACCCACTTTGCCACATGGCAAACTGCGTCAAAACACAAAAAACATACATTTTACAAAACTTCACAACACTAATTAAAAACTAACAATAACCAAAACAGTAAATTATAAACATACAGTTCCCAATCAGTCAATTACTACATTTCAGTAAAATGGACAAATAAATTATTTTATAAAAATAAAGTTGTGTGGTTTGATACATTAATGTATTTTTTATATTTTAAAATTCTTTAACAGGAATTCCATCCGATAAAAAATCACTTATACTGGGTCAAAGGGTCCCATAATAAATTAAACCTTTTTAGTGTGGATAAGGTATTTTATTTATAACAAATAGGAATCGACTTCACCCTGGAGACGAACTTAAAAAATCAGAAGAAAACAATATTAGTAGTATATGATTTGACCTACATTTAAAAAAATAAACTTACCATTATAATGTAAACTTAGGCCGCTTTCACACCGGTCGGTGTAGCAGCGGTCTGGTAGCGGCGCAACAATTATCGTAACGATGCTCTGCCGCATTATCTATTTACATGAGACAACATATTCCACATGACAACAGTGTCATGTCGTCGTCTAGTGATAAAGGGGACATTGTTTTATATACGTATTTTAAGAGATTACAACAGAGGAAAAAAAAATATTGGGTGCATCCATACATTGAAAGAAACATTAACTGTAGGTTATTTGTTGCCGCTCAAGAATTAACTTTAAATGATGAAAAATTTTAGTCAATGTACAGAATAAAAAAAGCTTTATTCCAAGAACTTGAACAACTTGTTAGTCCAATTATTCGTAGAGAAAATACGAACATGAGAGAATGTGTAAGTGCTGAAAAAAGGATTTTAATAACTTTACGGTAAGTACTATGAATAAAACAAAACACACTACTCTACATTATCTGTATTGAAATTTGAGAAAAAAGAGTAAACATTTTGTTCTACGGCTGACCCTGGTTGCGCTGTCGTTATTCTATTGTAATAAGTTTTTCTTTCCTGAAGAGACAAAAAGGTGTTATACAAAAGTGGCTGGTAGATGATCTTTCGCATGAAGATGAAGAGGACGGGTTGAATGTAGGTTGAACATTATGGGTTTTATTTCATCAACAAGGATCATCAGTTTGATTTTAAATTTCCTTTCTTGTTCTTCTGTCATACTTTCCAGGTCGGGTAGCATGCTTAGTAAGAAGTGATGCATGTGGCTGTTTTTTCTTTATTTTCAGAGTTCGCCACATCTTGAACCTTTCTTGTTTTTGCTTTTAAATAGTTGACAAATGTTTGCTCACCTTCTGTATTGTAACGTTTACGACATCGAACGGTACTCATTGAGGTAGATGCTGGCGTCGCTGATAACTGTTGTGTTGTTTTCTGTTTTGCTAATGGTGTGGGCCGATTTGTTTCTTCTTGTAAATTAAAGTCTTCATTCCGATAGTTTTCATTAAGATTATCATTTAAAGGTGAGTCTTCTGTTGCTAGATTTTCACAACTACGGTCTTCATCAGGAAAAGGTTCTGGGACACTGCCAATATTTTCGGGAGTATTTACTGCTTTTACATAAGGCAGTATAAATTGCAAATAATCCTTGAGATAATATGCTTTTTTGGTTTAAAACTACTTGGAGAGGTCTTCATACTTCGAAGAAATGAAGATCCGATGTTGCGCCATTTTTCTTTACACTCTTGAACTGAAATAAAATAAAAATAAACCAATTTGCAGAAATACAAAAGTTATGTGTTCGATTATTTCTTATTTATTTTAGATATCTTGCCATGGAATGCACTTATTCTGCTTTGGCCTTATATTTTGCAAGAGGAGTTACGACAGTATCGTATATAGTAAATGAAACAACATTAGCTATTTGGAAAACTCTTGACAATGGTTGTGTGAAAATTCCCTCTAGCGAAAAGTGGAAGGAAATAGCAAATCGCTTTTTCGAATTATGGAACTTACCTAACTGCTTAGGAGCAATTGATGGGAAGCACGTTAGAATAAAAAAAAATTCCCAACTCTGGATCATCAAATTACAACTACAAACACTACCATGTAATTGTTTTACTTGCGGTTTGTGATGCAGATGGCTTATTCACAATGATAGAAATTGGATATGCAGGCAGCAATAATGATGGAGGCATTTTTCGTGCATCAAATTTAGGTCAGTGGTTGGAAAGAAATGGTTGAAATCTACCCGCTAGTGCTTGTTTGCCACATGATGAGAGCCAGAAAAAAGTGCCATATTTCTTCGTAGGAGATAACGCATTTGCCATAAAACGATATTTAATGAGACCATACCCTATACAAACACTGGATAATAAGAAACGTATATTTAACTATATATTGAGCAGGGGACGAAAAACCATAGAATGTAGTTTTGGCATGGTAACTCAAAAATTTCAAGTGCTGCTAACCCCCATACGGTGTACAAAAATCTCTTATATTATAAATATAATAAAATGTGTTTGTGTTTTACATAATTTTATACGAATTAAAGACGGGATTTGCAAGAAGAGATTATTCGCATAAACCCTGCATCTTCTGGAGCGACTGTTCGTTATTATTTAGCAAATTATTTTATTAAGCCAAATGGCAGTATAACTTTTGTTTATAAGACTAATATGAAAACATGTTCATTACCTGAGAGGTTTGTTTTTTTGCCACTCCTTCCCATGCTTTATCCGTAATATCTTTTCGCGAATATTCTGCTATTTTGTAGTTATAGAGACACTTATATTTTTCTATTTCTTGCGCTAAATTTATCTCGTTCGACATTTTAAACTTCCAAACACAAATGTAAACAATCAAACATACATGCGGTATAAACCATTTTCCGCCTAAAAACTTGCAGATAAGCAGCATGTAGAAAGCATGTGGCGCCAAATCATGTTGCGTCGACTCGTGTAAAGTCAAACATTTAATTATATGAAAGCGACATTTCCTCTGCATACCGAACGTCTACCGCACGGCTGTTGTACCGCTGCCATACCGACCCGTGTGAAAGCGGCCTTAGTCGATCAGCATGTCGAAGTTATTTAATAAGAATACCGCTGGTACCACCATGGGCATTTTAAGGTACTGAAATTGGAAAGTTTTTGCAAGTTTTATAATTCTACAGTCTGTCGTGAAAGCTATTGCAACTCCGGCATTAAATAATATATTTTTTTATAATTAAAAACTTTGTGTTTTGTGCAAAATATTGCAATGAATACAAAGCTTTTTACACAATATATTTCTACGTGCACAAAAACTAACCAACTGCATGGCGAAAATATAATAATCTAAAAAAGATCTCTTTTCGGATTCATACTATTTTAGTAAATAAACAAAAGAAAAATTAATTAAGACCCAATGCGCTTAAAGATTTATTTTTTAATATCAATAGTTTCAAATTATAAGCAAATTGTACCACAAAAAACTATACTTAATTTATCTAACCCATCTATTTTATAAAGAATTAAATTTGTTTTAAGTCAGAGATAGGAAAGCAAACGTGCCATTGATGGCACCTGCAAAATAATTTTGGCACGGCAATAATTAAGGGATTTAGATACTCAATTAAAACTATCCCATTTTTCCTGCACATCTTAGATCAAAGAATACCGATGTCTTTACAAGGCGCAAATAAAGAAATTACCCTGATAAAATTTTTGTTCGAGCTTTTAGGGCTAAACTGTAAGTTTTTTGTAACGATATTGTCGCTAAAAACAACAAATATTTCTCATATAAAAAAACTGAGCTAGAAACTAGATCACTATCCCTGTCTTAGGTATTAAAAAAAATCAATTTTTGAAGCACATTTTTGAGTTTTTTTTTAATTGCTTTATAAAGGAAAAAGGTTATTTTCCCAAAATTTCAATGCTAATAAAACATCTTTAATTACATTCAAATTTTTTATTTTCAAACTAGTCTGGTGTAATTTTTTAATTTTTTTTATACACGTCTGGCAAACCAATTTCTTAGGTGCAGAGATTTTCAGTGCGATGAAAGGAGATGTCAATTTACTAGGCAAAGTCTTGAGCGAAATACAGACAGACAGAAAACGTGAAGTTGCCGATTCCCTTCCTACCGACCCAAGAAGAGGGCAAACCTCGGGTGGACTGCGAGCGGCTGTCAGCTCATTGGCGACAACACACACACACACACACACACACACACACACTAGTCAGTGATGCCAGATCTCACAATTATTCTTAAGATAACACGAATTTGGTTCCGATTTCACGATCTTGCGAATAAGGAATGAAATCTAACGTTTTTTAAATAAATCTTTACAAAATAAAATATTGCATTTAACTTAAATCCAGCCAACAATATACTATTTATTTATTAATAGAATAATTTACTTCGTTCCTGTAGTGAATGATAACAATGGCATATCGAAAGAACCGGGGAATCCCTGTGCCTACAACCCTTTTTATGCGGTCATGTTAATTACTGTTGTAATCAATACAACAGTAATGAAAAGGTTGTTTAATTTTTATCATACTTAAGCCTAAAAATAAAATAATAACTACTATTTAAAAAAAAAACTCCTGAATATTCTTAAAAATTAATAAAATTTGTAATGCTCGAAGACATAGCCCTGCTGAGCTTCGTAATACCCGAGTCGATAATAAAACTCCATCCTCAACAATACCTCCAACTAAATTTACAGGCCTCTCATGTGGTACTGTAAATTATTGATGTTGTCACACAAAAAAAAAAACACGAGGAATCAAATACGGTGACCTTGCCGGCCAGGGTTGTTTCCTCTCCACAAATAAGCGGTTCAGGAAAAGTCCCAGGGAAAAATTCCTAAACTGGCCGTTTAAGCAGAAGAGCCATCCTGTTGAAACCAAATTTTCTTGAAATTAACATTTACTATCAAATAGCTTATAATTTTCTTTTGCAGCATTTGCAAATAAAATTATTTATGTTTCTTGCTCGATAAAACAATAAATACCTATTATTAAATTAATAAAGTAGGTATCTTTAATCATTCTAAAATACTTATATGTTTTACAAACTTCTTTTTTTTTTGCTAAGCGCATAACTGTTTTTCAAACGAAAAGTTTTATAAAATGTATGATGTTTAAAACATTTCTAAAATTGCTAAAAAATATTTTACGAAATGACAACACTGTCGACAATATCCTAACGAGTCGTGACTAGGGTTCATCCCCGGGAATTCTCGGTCGAAAATTTCCCCCGGAAATCTTTGGGCTTTTTTCCCCGGGGGAAATCAAGCTCGAGAAAACTCGAGAACTCGAGAAATCATATTTGAGTCTATGAAATTATAAAAAAAACTATTTCGTTTGCCGTTTGTTATAAACGCGCGGCGGCGGGCGCCGGGCCAAAGCCCGTGGTACCCTTTGATCTCGCCGATCGCGCGCGGCAAGCCTCCGGCGGCTTCGTTTTATACATGATACAAACAGTAGGTAATACACCAGTAATGCCAACCTAGGAAATTATTCCCTAGTTCTAGGGTTTTTTCCTACAATAGGGAAAAAGGGAATTTTATCTAAATCTAGGGAATTTTCAACTTTGGATTGTTTTCAGTTCAATTTATAGAATTTCAGTCAATTTATCAATTTTAATATTAAGTGAACTACTAATGACAAGTACCTATTAAATCCTTATACCCTGGGTTATGGTTTGACCGTTGTATCTTTTAAAAAATTGCTTCTTGTTGCGCTGATTAATCTAATACGGGTTAATTCGTGGTATCGGGTTTCGGGGAATTACAGATCAACTGCTACTTAGCATCCTTCTGCATGTTGTTGCCCTTTCGTATTTTGTGGTTGTTGACCACAAAATACTAAGGGAAAAAGAAATGTCAAGTTCGTGTATTTGTTGCCCCACAGTAATGCCGAGACTGAGCGAGTTTTTTTCAGTCGTTACCGACGTAAAAAAAAAAAAGCGAAATTAATTATCCAGCGAGGCATTAAATGCAGTGTGTTTAATTCGTCTTTCTAGTGAAAACTGCTGCCAAATTATTCATTAAATGAAAAGCATTTAAGTCTTATAAAAAAGGAAAACCTTTAAAAAAAGAAGATTGATTTTAAGAATTTTTAGAATTGTTTTTTTTTTATTAGAAACTTTTTTTTTGTTAATTCATTTTTGCTATTTATGTCCATTGTTACCATGAGATTTTATTCTTATGTTTTTTTTGAACTTTTCTGACAATAAAGTCATTTCGTAAATTATTTTTCTATTTAATTTTGATCTAGGAAATTCTAAGGATTTTTTCACAGAAAAATTGGGAATTTTCAGCGAGCTTGGTTGGCAACACTGTAATACAAACACGTTTATTACTGTTTCGACTCTAGCTGAGTTCAGACGGTTTACAAAGTGTAGTACACGCAATTTGTAAATTTCTCGACAACCCGAGAAGACCCGAGAAATTAGCCTCAAGAATTCTCGAGACCCGAGAAATTGATAAGCTCGAGAAATCATGAACCCTAGTCGTGACCGTCGTTGTATCGGAAGGGGGATAGGGGAAATTGTTGTCGTTTTCTTTTTATTCTGGGATCATACCTACTCTATTACATTAAAATTGGCTCCCAAGGCCTTGCCTTGCCAATCCTGTATATTTTAAGTATAAGGAAATGAGGGGTAAACCATCTATGTAGATCTGCTTCTTTCCAAATATAAGCTTAAACTTATTTTTTTAAACTATGTAACAACCGTCTATCTACAACATTCAGCCTTCTCTACGGTCCTATACTATGTTAATATTTGTCATTAAAAAATGGCGAATAATAATCAAAGTTTCCTGTTAACATTATATGTACTATATAGTTTTTACTTTGTTTTTGATTACATTTATACTTTATTAAATTTAATTTCCTTTTTTTCATAAGTGTAAGCTGTCTAAAAAAATATAATACTTAGCGAAATGCCTCGTGGCCACGGTCTAAATTTTTTTTATCAAATCATATAAACTAAATACTACTTTTGTATCAAATATAACAAATTTTTTGCAACCAGAAAAGAAATAAATTTTGGCGAAAAAGTTCACAAGTCAATAATACAACTTTATTTAAAAAAGAAATGGAAATGTATATCAAGGTGATTTTTTCCCGCAGGTTTCTTCGCGGTTTTAAATATTTATATTGGAACGATATACGGTATAGATGGATGTGTTCGCATTTTGCTTTATGGGATTTACTTTGCGCTGGAATATTAGAAAAGTTTATAAGGAAAAATTAGATTTTCAATACAAAAAGTATACGTGAAATTAATATGAATGAGATCCCGTTAAAGACGTATACTGATTTTTTATTTATTATACCTTCATTTGGTAACTTTTGGTAGAAATTTAGCGTATCGACAAAAGAAGTATTTGATTTACATAAAAACTGTTTGTAATTAAGTAAATATAGGCCACTTGCACATATTTTTTTCATTGATAAAAATAACCCTTTGTATCTAAATAACAGTTCTGTCAAATATTTACGGTTATACGGAATTTTATAACAGAGCTAGACACAATTAGAATTCGAATATTAAACGTTGACGTAACAACCATATTAACTTCGCAAGCCCCCATCGGCACATATTTACAATGTCTCGCCGACACAAGTCACTGCGACTAAGTTCTAATATTACTTTTTGAATTATGGCAAAGTAAATAGAATAGCAAGCAAAGCCAATTCGGATATTAGGAGATTTTTTATTTTTAACCAGGAGATAAGTGCCATTTCCATTTGTTTATTTAAAAGGTTAAACACTACTTTGTACATTTTCGTTTAACAAAAATACCTCTACAAAAAAAGTGCTACATTGGTTTAATAAGTCAGTAACCACGGTTACAACAACAAAAAAGTTATTGCATTGGTTCAAAAATTTGGTAATTATGTTTATCCAACTCCGGCTAGTTATAAAAGTCATTATTTGTGCCAATTTAGGCAGATAAACTATCAAATAACACTAGTGTGTTATAAACCATAACCCACTAGTGGGTTATGGTTTATAACTCACTCTCTTATTATAAATTATGTATTTATTTTCTATACAGTGTGTCCCAAATTGGGCCTACATGTATTGGTAACTCGGGAACCATTAGAGCTACAGTAATGGTTAAATTAGGAAAGTTTTAGACACTTTAATTGCAAAATTAAATCTGCTTTCAGATTTTATTTAACTTTTATGGTTTTTGGGATAATTAGGAAAAACCAAAATGGTGCATTTTTAACTTTTGCCTGTAGCTCGCAAACTACTAATTTAACGGTTTTAAGATTGCTACATTATTAGAACACTTTTTTAAGAAGAATTTAATTTAAGTAAAAATATTTTTCTAACATTATTTGTCTTTGAGATATTTACCCAAACTTTGGATTTTCATACGGACGCCATATTGGACTTTTACATTTTTGAAAAGAGCTCTTCAAGAGCTTTTCATTAATGTATCATAAGTCTAGGTTTTCAGATTGCTTAAGCTCTAAAAACGATAATTTTTGTTTATTTGATAGTAGACGTAGACTAGACTGCGTAATAGCCGCCCCGTTTCATAAAAAACAAATGATACGCATCTGAAGAGGCATCAACCTAACCATAGACATTTAAGATTCTTAGTGATGAACTTGTTACCGTATGAATCTTTTGTGAAAGCGAAATACAAAACTTATACAAAAAAAGTGATGCTTTTTGCAAAAATTAATACTTCCTAATATTACCTTAATTTGATAATAATTAAACACAACTGTAAAACAAAAATGTATCAGTAAACAAGAAACAGTACATGTCTTCCTACATTTTCAACACATTTCTCGCAACACCTTGCGGGTTACTAGGCGTAACGTGTTTCGGTTGATGAAAGCAAACACATCCCGTACCCTGTGTTCTAGTTCCAGCCTAGTTTCGGGCGAAGAAAACTCATACACCTCATTTTTTGCGTGTCCTCATAGGTAAAAATCAGGGGGTGTGATGTCCAGTGATCTAGCTGGCCAAGCAATTGGCCCATTATTAGAGATTATGTTGTCATTAAAGGTATTTCTAAGGACCTCCATCTCCTCCCTGGTACTGTGCGCTGGACATCCGTCTTTCTGGAACCACAAATTATTCATTTCATTTGGCGGAACTGTATTTCTAATGGCCGGTAAAATCTGTTTTTGCAGGAGTAGCAAATACCTATCTCCATTCAGAGCTTCTTCAAAAATAAATGGACCAATTAAACGGTTGTCTAAAACAGAAAAATAAATGTTTTATCTAATAGTGAGACGTAAATTAAAGGTGCATTTTAAATTACCTATGATGCCACACCAGACATTAAAGCCAAACCTTGTTTGTAGCCGTTTTCTTCTAAATTATGTAGATTTTCTGTATCCCAGCAGTGACAATTGGACCTATTAAAAATTTCACAATTTGTAAACCGGGTTTCGTCTGTCCAGAGAACCTTGGATTGGAAATTGGGTATCTGTTGACATTTAGTAATAAACCATTGACTAAAGGTGTTTCGTCTATTGAAATCATTTCCCCGAAGACCCTGGACAATAAGTTGTTTGTATGGATGAAAACGGTGTTTTTTTAAAGACCGATGCACAGATGACTTAGAAATTGTTGTTTGTCTGTTCTTCCACTTTTCTAATCGATGTTGGGGATCATCTCTAACGTTTTCCATTAGAATCGCCTCTCTTGCTTCATTATTTTTTGTATAAGTTTTGGGATTCGGTTCTACAAAAGATCCATAGGCTAACAAGTTCGTAACTAAGAATCTAAAATGTCTTTGGTTAGGTTGTTGCCGCTCCGGAAATTTTTCTTTGTATGCAAGTGCTGCAGCTTCTGTATTTTTGTTAGATTTAAAATACATTTCTAGCATATTCACCTTTTCATCATTGGAATAATTAAGAGCCACTATTGTAAATACTTAAAACAATTAAAACTTGAATTTTTGTTGAAGGCGTTTCAAAACGAGAAATAAGATGCACGCTAATTTTGACATTTACATTATTTAAATTATAAGATGTGTATCATTTGTTTTTTATGAAACGGGGCGGCCATTACGCAGTCTGGTCTAAGCCTACTATCAAATAAACAAAAATTATCGTTTTTAGAGCTTAACCAATCTGAAAACCTAGACTTGTGATAGATACATCAATGAAAAGCTCTTTTCAAAAATGTAAAAATTCAATATGTCGTCCGTATGAAAATCCAAAGTTTGGGTATATATTAAAAAAAAATAAAGGTAGAAAAACATTTTTACTTAAATTAAATTCTTCTTAAAAAAGTGTTCTGATAATGTAGTAATCTTAAAACTGTAAAATTGGTAGTTTGCGAGCTACAGGCAAAAGTTAAAAATGCACCATTTTGCTTTTTCTTAATTATCTTAAAAACCATAAAAGATAAATAAAATCTGAAAGCAGATTTAATTTTGCAATTAAATTGTCCAAAACTTTCCTAATTTAACCAAGACTGCAGCTTTAATGGTTCTCGAGTTACCAATACATGTATTATACCTGAGTAAATCAGCAAGATTGCTTCGCGAGGTGGCCTCGCGAAATGGATACACGGCCTAAGATACCGCACACTATAATTACAGCATTTTAGCAAAAAAAATCTTTATGTGAAGAATTGAAAGACTCGTTCAGTGGTACTGTATCGTAAATATAATTGAAAATATCTAATGGTTTTTAAATCAGATAGAAATGTAAAAAGCTCAATCGCATATTAAGACATTAAAGTAACTTACTCTTCTGCAATATATTTAATGCGCTGAATTCAGCAATAAAAATATAAATGAAAGAACTTTATGTCTATCGTTAAAGAAAGATAAATTGCTTTTTATCTATACACCTTCTTGGGACCTATATTTTATTTACTGTTTCACTTTTCTACAAAAAAAAAA
>JAHBCN010021426.1:0-14169 GCA_019359885.1 Listronotus oregonensis | reverse complement strand
CCCAAACAATTATTTGCATCCATATTTTTTCAGTGGCATCTTTAAAAAAAGAGTGGAAGCAACTTTTCTTTTATACAAAAAAAGTAAAACTTTGAGGAAAAATTTTTTTTAAATAAAGTTAATTAAATAATTTCTTGAGGTTTTTAATAAAAGGGTATTATACATTTTTAGTTTTAAAAAAACGTAAACACAAAGAATATTTAATCAAATCTTTTTTTTTTAAACCAGCATACCTTTAAAAAAAATATTTCACTTTGTCAGTGTTTTTTGCATAAAATAAATTTTCGCCCTCTAAAAGTTTAACAGAAAATAATATATGAAAAGGAAAAATCTTTAAAATTTCCGTGATTGATTTTACTGTAATATCAACATTTTTAAAAAAATTTTTTAATATACGGACTTGCGCCCTGGATAAACCCCAAACCAATCATTTAGTGACTTAAAGCCATCTTCATTATATTAATTTTATTTTAAAGTGTACATTAAATCTAAACCAAATATGATTTAGCCCATAATTAATTAAATTTTTGTATTATTATCATAAACCAACATTAAGGATCCAAAAATCTTTTAGAGTTAACTAAATAACGGAAATATTACAAACACTAGTTTGTTTATAATCAACATAAGAAACCGTCTATTTAAATCCTTGAAAACCCTCTTTATAACGTAAGTTATATAACGTGGATGTTTCAGAAAATTTTGAAACTAGAGCGTTGTATTTTAAACGTAACTACGATTTTGTTAAGTTGAAGGAAATATAACGAAACTATTAGGTTTAAGGCCTGTTATTGTTTCAAGATATTTAACGTATCAAAGGAACAAGAAAACATAAATGTAACGTAATTGGATGATTTTGCTTAGTGTGGAGGATAGCCTGTGTAGGTTCTGCAGGAGGCAGAAGAAACAGCCTCATGTGTGGTGCCATTCAAAACACTTAGTTAGGTTTACTAGGCTTGGGGAGGAGAAGCCAAACCCGGAAGTTTATAGGGGCCCCGTGTCAGACTCTGGAGTCTAGTTAAGAAGACGGGCTTGGACAAGGTACTCTAAAGAACGATAGGGGGAAACCACAATAAATCTGGAAAGGTTGCAGTGGTGGGGGTCATTTTCGCCATCTCCGCTCAAATAATCTAATCTACCTTTTTTTTGATACCACTATATACAATTAATATTCATAACATTTTTTAAGTTTAGGCATTATGATATATATGTTAGTGTCAAACACTGTAATCTGTCATTCTCTGAAATGGCTAGTCAGTGCATGTATTTCCGGTAAAAAGCGTAAAAGCTTAAAAGCTTATATAATAATAGTCCAATTCTTCGGCAACCGCAAAAGACCCGGCAGCCTTTTTTTGCAGTTGCAAAATATTATTTTAAGTAGTTCATCTGGTGTAGGTAGATTAGCATTTTAAATTATCTGGAAAGATTTTTCAATATTCACACATCCCCAAATATCTGGGTCTGTAAGTAAAGCCCTTTTAATATGTTCATCCAGTGCACCAACTGGTAGAACAAAAAAATGCCATTGGTTTTTTTACAACTCCGTTAATTCTTATGTTATTAAATCCATCCAAAAACTATTTTAAAGGAAATTTCAAGGGCTATAATATTGACATCTCCATTTTTTTAAGCCCTTAATTTATAAAAATGAAAAGGTTAAAGGGCTTGGGTCAGATAATCCCTACAATAAAATTCAAACTTTTAACGATGATATCTCGGTTGTTCTTTATTCTTCAGAAATAAGAAATACAACAAAATGTTTGTTAAAAATAACTTTAATTTGTGTTTTTTGACATATTTTACGTAAATCTAGTAGTTTTAAAGTTATTATGAAAAAAATATACATTTATAGAGAAATTTAAAAAAATACATTTTTGAAAAATCATACTTAAAAAAAAACCTTAAAAACCGGTCAAACTTCTTGAGCTCATTAAATAAAGAAACCTTTTTAAGAAATTCTATTAACTTTCCTTTTTGGTAAAAGTGGCGTAGGTTTTATTTTTCACTTTTTCTTAAAAAATTCGAAAGGCTCGTCTTCATTTGAAATGTCTTTATATGTAATTTAAAAAGTAGTTTAAAGATATTTTCCCAAAAATGGATCGGTTTTCCTTTATTTTCCCTCGAATACTTGCGTTCGGGTACTCCCAAAAAAATATACCTTTAACTAGCTAGAAGTTTAAGATTCAACCCAAAATGTTTAAAAAAAACATTTTTTTTATTTGCTTTTATTTTGGTATGGATTTTTTTTTGGTTATATAATTAAAATATATTATATATAACATTTTTAATTTTTAATAAGTTGAAACATATTGATTTATTTAAAAAAAACTTTAAACGACAAAACGTGCTTAGAATTGGTTCCTTTATCAATTCCCGGGGCTATTTTTTATAAAATAATTTAAGCTCCCGAGAAAGGGTGGCATTCACCCCCAGGGTAAAAGCGCAAATCGCCACAATGCCACATTTGTTACTTGAGGCACCCTCTAACTACTAACCAATTTTTACGCAGATCGATAAAGGTTCAAAAAATTGGGAGTTAAAACCCTTTAGTAACTGTACATTATACCTTTAACTGATACGAACTACCAAAAAGATACCTCCGTGGAAACTAATTTCATAAGATATTTTGCAGGTTACCTTATTAAATGTTCAGACATACATTTCTGCAAAACCTGTAAGCTATAGTTCGACCACGATAGGAAGATTGGGCAAAGGAATTTAAAGAATGCCAAATTTGTTACCAAAAAGCCAAAAAGTTGTTGCCAAATTGTGAATACCTTTAATTTATCATTTAGGTTTTAAGCACTTTGATGCTTTCTTTTTTAAATATAGGTCTGGTCTTTGTGTTTTATATGTTCTTAAGTATAAAAACTAATATATTTTATAGTTCTATCAATTATTTTTCTTTAACTTAATTCAGTCTATTGGGAATGCTGTTTGAATTTGACAATGCTGCAAACCGTTTAATGCCCGATGTCTCAAATGCGTTCGGTCAGCTTTTATAATAAGGTGGCATGCGTAAATATGTAATTTTATTTGGTCGACTATATTCTTTTTTACTTGCTAGGCTCATGTCGAATGGATTTATTATTTTTTGTTATGATATCGGAGGACATAAACGGCGTGTCAGGGCTTGATTGTTACATACTGATTATAAATATAATCATATACACCTACATATTTATTAAATTAGATTTGAATAATATACCTATTTAAACACAATGTTTCATAAAAAAGAGAAAAAAAATACTTGCAAGAAGCTATTTGTAATTAGTTTTCAGATAACTAGTAGTTAATAATACCCGGTAATTTGTGATTTATTTAAATGACTTTTTAAAGGAAAAGTTCTTCATAGCCAGGCTAGAGAGGTAGTTGCTAATATAATAAGGGTTTGCGATGAGGAGGCACGGAATAACTGATTTAAACTGCCATTGAAAAATGGCACGGGCCGAGCTGCAATGTATACGGGTATTGCGGAGATGACTGTAAGAATAATTAGGAAAGAGGATCATAAAAGAATGCAACGCAATTCATCAACTCAACTATCTTTGGCAGACAAAAATCGTAACAGAAAGTTATTGACTTAAGATCTGAAAGGGTTTGATTTCTCTATCGTAAGACGTTTAGTGGAGAGGTTTTATTTAAAGTGGAATAAGGTATCCACACTAAACAAACTTCTACAAAAATTAAAAGAAGTTACTGATTTTTCTTTTGAGCGCGAAACATTGCGAAAACTCTTTAAAAATAATGGATTATACTGGAAAAAGTGTCGGATTCATGGAAAAATATTATTAGAAAAACCGAGTGTAATTTAGAGGAGTTATAGATACTTTAATAAAATAACGAAATTTTGGAAACAAAGTAAAAATATTGTGTACATGGACGAAACTTGGGTGGCTACAGACTTACATTTTAAAAGATACTCTTATAGTTCTCGAGATACAGCTACCCGCACCTTTTTGTGTATAAACCCTTTACATTTTCTTTGCAATCAATACTATTGATTTTAAAATGTATACTCTATAAATGAAGCAGTGTTTCACCTTTTTATTTTACTTTTTTACTTAACCGACCTTCTATTTAACTTTATTTTTGATATAGTATTTTTGGAATAGTAGAGTTGGAAAATAACTTTATTATTATTTGAATCGTTTTTGCTCAGTTAATTGTCAAATTTAAAGAAGGTAACCTTAAATTGTTTATAACTTCCAAAACACTAAATTTCTGTGTAGGGGCACAAATAACCAAATACTACGAATTTACATCGTTGCCAAAACTGAAATAAAAATTAGGATATTCAGTTGAACAACAATATGTCTTGATGAATATCACGAACTTAAAATTTGCTGGTTTTTTAATTCCATATCTCATATCCTCATAGTCACCATACTAGAGAATTAATTTAAAACTTATCTTTTTTAGCAAGAAGGACAGAAATAGTGCCAACTTGTTTTAAACATCCTGTACAATGTTTAATAAAATAAATACTTAAAATAATTAAAGAAATATCTTTAGTTAAAAACATGTATAAAATATATTTAATTTCTTTCGTATAATATTTATTTTTATTAATAATAATTCTCTCCGCCTTTGGACTTCAAATTTGTTTCCATTCTTCCCCCTTTCGTTTCCGCTCTTGCTAAAGTTGTGACACAGTACATGACAAAGCCTACCAGAAATTAGACAAAACGACACTATTTTTGTTATTACAAAACGTACTAAAATTATAACTTTTTATTCTGAAGTTTGAATTCCGAAGCCTTACAATAACTTTGTTAAATTTATTTCATAATTAAAAATGTTATTTTAATTATATTTAAAACGTTTGAAATTATCTTCAAAAATTTACGTTTTTTGCATCTATGTGAAAAATTGTGTTATTTGTACAGATTATATTTTGGAGTTTGATTCTTCTATACTTTTAAATATATTACTAGAAGTTCTAAAACTGTAAAAAATAGAAAAGATTATTATAAAAAAAAAAAAAAATAAGATCTTTTCGTTAATAATATATTGGAGTTATTTCTTTAAAATTATTCTTGCATTTTAAGTCAAATAATACTATTTTACACGTATGTCTATAAAAATAAAAGTTTTTTTTTTATATAAAAGCATATTTATTAGGTACGCCCATAAAAGAGGAATATAGGAAATTGTTTAGTCTTCTGACCAAGATCACACCAGGCAAGGTTCTCTTCTATATTTCCCCGTCTTTTCCTTTCCTCTTCACCGCCTGCCCGCTTCGGTAGGTCCAGTGGGCAAACTTTGGCCGACTGTCTGACAGTCTCTCTTCAAATCTTACTGAGTAAATTGTGTAGATAATATTGTCTGAACACAGTAGACTAGCTTTAAATATAGAAATACGACTTTTGATAGGTGTTTTTTTTTCTAGTTTGTTTTTGTGAATTGAGTGTTATGTCAGTTACCAACATATTGTTCCGTTGACGGCTGCAAGAGTATAATAGGAAAAGAAATTTTATTTCTTCGATGCCCTAAAGATGAAGCAAGGCAAGTATTCAAAATTGACATGTCTCATATTGTTTACTTCATAATCAAAATATGATGTAATTCAAAACATTTTAAGACTCTTTTTGTTAATACATGTTTCGCTTTAATTGTAATGTGTTTTTTTAAATAATTTAACAGAAAAAAAGTAGGTAATCTAAAAAAATGTATTAATAATATTTAGTGTTCCGAGTGACAATGAAACTTCTATCACTAGCGCTGCTGCCAGATTGTTAAGGATAGAAAATTTAAATTCGAATCATCCTTATAATTGTATGGAAAAATATTTTAAATACGAAACTTATTTAATATTGGTAAGTACTGTTACCAACTTTATTATTTTAAACGAAAACTTTCGCATTAGGTGTATGTAATTTATGCTATGGACCCTAAATATTTATGCATAAGGAATGGTTTCAGAAAAGATAAAACATTATCAAAAATAAAAAGGGTATTTATATTTTTTATTAAACAACTAAACAAACATGACAAGCAATCCAGTAAAGTGACCAAACTTTTAATTTTTGAAATAATTATACCAAAGCAGTGTAAAATCTATAAATATGATTTTTCTGCGTTTAATAAATCTAATTTTTAACCATAAAATAACCATTTCGATAAAATATAGTATACCGGAAAAAATGTCCTAATTTTATTGTAATAATACTCTGTTAGCTGCAATATCTAAATATTATGTTATTGCTGGTTTTAAGGACTAAACAAACTGCTATTTTCAATGCCAAGGCTAGATAAATAGTTGATGGTAATAGAAGCCAACAAGTTTTAATAAATGGAAATATCGAAATATAACTAATATGTGGATAATTATATTTAAGTTATTTATAAACATAATTTAAATTTAAATATTTAACAAATTAAGGTACTAAAGTAAGTCTTAGCGAAGTTAAACAACGCTGGGTACAGTCAGTAACTGGATGGATGACCGCCGGCACACGCACAGAGCTGTCAAAACTTGAAGTACTTCAAGTACTTTTTATTAGGAGGTACTTGTACTTGTACTTGATTAGTTTTTATGAAGATACTTGGATTTTTACTTGATTTGACCAAGTAAATTACTTGAAGTATTTATTAAGTACTTGAAGTATTAAGATGTACTTGAAGTAAAAAAAGTACTTCAAGTAAAAAAAGTACTTTAAGTAAAGAAAGTACTTCAAGTAAATAAAAAGTACTTGAAGTAAAAACAATACTTCAAGTCAATAAAAAGTACTTGCAGTAAAAAATCAACCAAGTACTCGAATTTACACGCCTTAGATATTCGTACAAACAAGTTAAAACAAGAAATACGCGCAACCGCTGATGTTTCTATTGCATTGCATTACAGCGCTCATTTGAATTGGATCCAACAGCAAGACCAGTGTAACTATTACTGAGAATTAGACTTTTTGTTCTTTTAATCGATCTTGTGTCTCTCTGGTGAAAACAACCTGCTGTAGGCACCCAAATGAAAATACTCGCTTTTGACAGATGTATCGGGTGCCAACGCCAACCCGTTGGCAACCACAAGGAAAAAACCCATTTTGGGAAAAACTAATATTTCCTATAATAGTTTAAGGCCCAAGCGCTCACCCGAGTACGGCATTGTAGGCCTGTTGCCATAAATTTACATACGAAATTTTACATTATTTCGACATCGGATGCATAAGATCCCGACTTAAAACGGGACACTTAGCAACCCTACTTGTTTTCCTAACTAATAGTTTTTACCGACTGGCCTACTTTCCAATGACGTAGCGCTTAGTCCTTCAAGCTTTTAGGAGTTTTTTCAAAACCCCGTTTTCTAGTAATAAACCCTCTAACTTCCTTACAAAAAATACTACTCAAGTATAATTTGTTTTACTTGAAGTACTTTTAATTACTTCAAGTACTTTGTCTTACTTCAAGTACTTTGATGTACTTCAAGTACTTTGTTTTACATCAAGTACTTTGTTTTACTTCAAATCCTTTGTTTTACTTCAAGTACTTTGGTTTACTTCAAGTACTTGGATTTACTTCAAGTAAAATACTTGGGTGGTACTTCAAGTACTTTTTTAATTTACTTGAAAATGCAAGTACATTTTAATGAATACTTGGTACTTGTACTTGAAGAAATTTTTAAAAAATCAAAAACCTTGGTACTTGTACTTGAAGTACTATTTAAGAGTACTTTGACAGCTCTGCACACGCACACCGTATGTCATTGGGTATGGTTAGAAATCCAAGTTAAACTGTAGGTCTTTTCTGAATGCCATTACCTAGACAATAATAGAAGTAGTTCAGAGGTAGTATTTATTTCTATAAAATCCGTGGTGGCACTACCGCGTTGTCTGAAAGGTGCGATGAAATGTATTCTCTGCATATTTCGATACTTGGACATCAACGCTAACAGAACCGGGGAAACACCCAGCACTTAGGTAAGCTAGTTCTTAGGCATCATACAAGCCTTCACGGACAATCATGAAAATTAAAATAAAAACCCAGAAATAACCTGGTTTTATCTATCAGGTTTTAAACATTTCTAGTTTTATCATACGCGAGTATTTTTTTTAACTTTAAACAGCTTAAGAAGGTTTATTTAAATTAAAAGTATTAGATATTGGTTGGCAGTGTACATACCCCTCTTAACCGACCAATCAGTTACGTGAAGCAAAGGAGAGAACTGCTATTCTTCTTTTCTGCAATATATACAAATATACATATATTTAATAAATATATCATGATTATGATACATTATCTGGTTATAATAAAATTTTATCGGGTTTTATTAAATATACTAGTAATTTAACATAAAATCTCTAAAAAATTAAAACTCGTCAGAAAATTCGAATCAATGCGGCTCGGGAGTGAAAATAGATTTTCGACATGCGCGAAATTATTAGATTTGTATTGCACCTTATAGTCAATGTGTAATCAGCTTAACTGCAGTTTGTTTAGTATATCAACAACTTTTTTTTGTATTTGTAGTTGAGATAGTAATAACCCTTTAAATATAAAGTTGCTAAAATTTCTTTAAAAAAAATATATTTGTGACTAACTTTAAAACCATACTAACCAGAATGGTCCCCTCCGACGGTTAAGCTGGTAGACGGATCTAATATGCCTGTTGTTGGGCTTGGTACTTGGCAAGTAAGTTTCGGTTCTTATAATATGAAGAAGTGAGTTTTAGGCTTTTTAAAATTAACGTATAGTCCAGGAAACAAACCATTTTGCCTAAATTTTTTCAAAATGCATAGAATAACTTAACATTTTGGTAGGGAATACTCCAAGAATCAAAATCTTTTTCATTCCGAAGGGCGCCTTTACCTTGGGGGTGGTTGTACAAACCATATCGGAATGGAATTTTTTTATATTTTGACTACAGGAATATGTAGAAAAAATGATTTCTATGCAAAACATGTTCTACGCATTTTTTTTGGAAAATGCATACTTTTCGAGTTATTCGCGATCAAAAGTCGGAGTTTTTCTTCGATAATTTTTTTGTAATTGCTGTGGGACCAAGGCAAACCAAGAGATATAAACATTTAAAACGCGTGTATATAGACGAGCACTACTTTGTTTCAGTCATTTAAGCTCAAAACAACAAACTGTTTTTTTAAAAAACTTTTTATCACAAAAACTGTAGATGGTTAGGCCTGAAAAAAAACAATTTTTTGGAGCATTCTAGAAGCAATTCGATGCATTTTTTAAAAAATCCGCGGTTTTGTACTATTTTTTGCATTGTAATATTTTACGGGTAGATTTTTGAGGATTAAAAAATTACAAAATTTGATAAGTAATTCCTTTGCGCAGTCACACTTTTTAAATACAACTATGTGACAATATGTTAATTTTTCTAAGATAAACAATTTTTTTATTAAATCATAATAAGGGTTGATTCTCAAGGATTTAAATACCCTTAATACCCATTTTTTAATTTATTTGAGCCTATTTTTTGCTGACTAAATCTTTATTATGAAAGTTTTAAAGGTTTTTGCAATAAGGTGCAGTTTTCATCTTTTAAAAATAAAAAGCTACCTTCAGCATAATGGAGATTTTGAAGAGAAGGATAATTTAAAAACCTTTTAATTAGCCAAATAATTTTAATGCAAAAAAAAAATTTTTTTTTGGGTGAATTAATTTTTATATTTAAAATTTTTTTTTTTAAGGATAAAAAATAAATTTATTTTGCATTTAAAAATTAAATTTTTAATTTAAAAATAAAAAATAAAAGTTGTCTTGAAACAAAACAACTGTAACACATTTTTTTGCACTGCAATGTGTGCATTTTGATACTGCGCATATTGTTGGCGCGTGTTGTTTTCTCACTTTAAAACATTTCGTGGGTGTTAGTTCAAATCCAAAAAATGTAAAAAAAATTAAAATCTTTCTATAAAAAATAGTGCAGCAAATCAGTTTTTTTTGTGTCTTCTGTTAAATTTATATTTTGTGTCATACGAGGTTTTCAAACTAAGCCATCGATATGCCAACGAGCTTTTTACGTCGAAACACCGCTTCCCGTAAAATCAGTGAAGTTAGGCGACGCCTAGCACGGTTAGTAATTGGATAAATGACCGCCAGTGAACATCGTGTGCCATTGGGTGTCGTTCGAAACCCACGTTAACTGTAGATTCCATCTCATTGATATTATCCAGACGTTAATGGGGAGGAGTTAAAGGTAGTAGCTATGGGTATAACGTTCTTGGTGACACTACCACGTTATCTAAGCGGTGTTGTGAAACGTAATATCTGCATATTTCGGTGCTTGGACAGCGTTGACAAAACAGGGGACGAAATAGATCTAAAAACCCGGCACCCACGGTATCAACTACTTGGGCGCCATAGAAGCCTTTGTGGGCTGCCATAAAGGTAAAAAAAAACATTACCCTATTATTAACTGTAGAAAAAACCGTAAGTTAAAAAAACAAATATTTTTTTTCATATTTTTGCACAAAACTAATTAGATTCTTTCTTTTAACTATAAACATTTTAATAATTTATTTTAGCGCAAAAAAACTTTGGGTCAAAATATTTTTAAAATAAATAATATTATTTTTTAAAGGCTACAGACGAAAAACAGCTAGAAGATGCTCTAGACGCAGCCTTCGAACTTGGATACAGACACATCGATACAGCTCATGATTATGGAAATGAGCAAGTAATCGGACGTGTTTTAAAAAGATGGTTTGCCTCGAAAAAGCTTAAAAGAGAAGATATATTTCTAACGACAAAATTACCATTAGAAGCAATACATCAGGATAGGTAATATACAGGGTGATTAGACCCTTACCATGAGGATCTCGGAAACTATAGAAGACACAAAGATGGTTAAATCGGGATAAAGTTGCGCATTTGTGGGACCAACAATATGCCTCTTGTTAAATATTAAAATTTTTAGTATTTTCATAGATATACGAGAAAAACAAATTTTGGAAAATGGCTTTTATTTTTTCCTAGTTCCATTTTAATACGAATTCTAAAATGGGGGTGCACATTTACATTGCCACTTTTTCGGTGCTACTTAATCGTGCTTTCATATTTTACATCTGACGTTTCGGCACTCAACCCACCCCATCCACTTTATTTTTACTTTATGAGCGCCATATTGGATTTTTACGTAAGGTAATAGTACTTCTTATTTTTATTTCAATAATGTATAACATATTATACTTTGAAAGCTACTTATCTTATTTACTTAAAAATATAATTCTCTTAGCTGGCCTTGATTCCGGCGATACTTAAAAATATTAGTGTTTTTAAAGAAAAAAAGTTACAACTAAAAATTAAATACCCAACGAAAATTTAGAGAATAATGTAACAAAAAAAATTACAGCAAGTTTTCAAAAAAGATACATAAACCCATGAGTCTAATTAAACTATTAACATCCATGGAAATTTCCCTCTAGGCCGTGAGTCCTTGTTAAATTTAAAGGATTAGCAATTTTAAAAAAATTAAAATTTAGTGTTTAAAAAACTCATTTCAGTGTTACAAATTTTAAAAGTTAGGCACCTGTCAAAATCTGACATTTTTTAAAATTTAAAACCGTTTTAACCCCAAATTTGGGGTAATGGCCAAGTGATGATGGTTGTTAAAAATTTAAATGGACTTAGCAATTTTAAAATTAAAACTTTATAATGTTTAAAAACTCAAATTTTTTTCAAAAAACAAAAAAATTCGCTGGAATTAATTAAACTAAGACATTTTATTATTTTTTAAAAAAAATTTATAAGCTTTTAAAATTAAAAAATGGCTACATTTTAAAATCGGATTATCCCCCAAAAAGGAAAAAAAAATTAATGTAAGGCCGAGTGAAAACTAAGGAAATTTAAAAACTTTTAAAAAAGCGGGAAAAAGTGCGTTTTAAAAAAAGGTTTTTTTTTTAAAACCCCGTTTAAATATAGTCAGAAAAAAAAAAACCATTTTCCAAAATTTGGGTTTTTTTTGGTATCTTCAAAAAATACTAGGAATTTTTAAATTTCCCCCGGATATTTTGGTCCCATAAATGGCAACTTTAAAAATTTAACTTTTTTATCTCCTATAGTTTCCGAGATAATAGAAAGGGGGTTAATTTGAAAAACCCTGTATTACAATATTGACACAAAAAAATTTTTAAAAATTTTTTTCCGAAGTAAAACTAAATATAGATGTTTTAAATTTTATCTAAAAATTAAAACTGGGTTTGTCCATAAATAAATATTTTTTTTAAGGTGCTGTTATATTATATTGGTAATAACATTTCAAACGTAATTACTGTATTACGATAGCTTACAAATCCTGTGAAAATTTTTTTTTAATAATTATGCCTTTTTCCCTTACCAACAAATTTTGGATGAGTCCTAAAGTCTCGGAGACAACTGCTTTGCATTCTGTATTAAAAAACCTTTTTTTGTTAATTTAAGTTAAGAGCTAGGATTTCTATTAACTATATCTCATATAAGGTTGCCTTTTATTTAAAATAAATTTTTTCCTTTTCAAAATGTTAAAAATAAGAGTGAAAAAAATGTCAAAAGGGAAAAAAAAAGGGAATACTCTAGTTAACAAATTGGTTTAAAAAAAAAAAAACTTTTAGCAAATTTAAAAAAACAACAAATTTTAAATACTTACATTATAAGTTAAAAATAATTTTCAAAACTCTTTGAAAAAAAATTGTTTTTAAAAAAAACTTTAAAAAAAAAGTTTTAATAACTTTTTTACCCATGGACAATAAAAAATTTAAAATTTACATTATTGTTTAACTTCTTGGACGTAGGCGGGAAAAATATTTTTTTTTTTAAAGAATGTAGTTTTTTTCAAAAATTTTATAACAAAAATATTTAGAACATAAAAAATTTTTATTAAAAATTAAAGCATATTCTAAGGTAAAATAATCAGGGTGTTGAAAATTGGCGAAGATATTGTAATGGGCGATTCCTTGTTTAAAAAATATAAGAAAAATTTTATAAACATGGGTCCGGAAATCATAGTTTTTAAGATACGGGGTGAAATATTTAAAAAAATATTAATTTTTTTTAATATTTTAAAATATATTTCCAATTTTTTTGAAATTTGGCAATATTATTTGTTGTATTAAGAGGCTAATTTAGCCCAAATAGAATAAAAATTTTAAGGTTCGTGGCGTCCCGGGGGGATTTAAAAAATTGGCAAAAAAAGTCGCCACTGCCTTTTTGAAAAATTTTAAAATTTTTTTTGTTTATTAAGCGTAAAAAAAACTTGTTTACCAATTTTTTTTTATTCACTTGTTTTCGAGAAAAAAAAAAAAACGGTTTTATTCACCACTAGACAAAATTGGTTTATTAATTTTTGCTAAAAAAATCACAAGGTTAAGCTAAAATTCGGGGGGTATTTCCCCCCCCTTCGCTAACATTTAAAAATTTTTTCCTGACTCTTCTATTATTAATAAAAATTTTTGGTTTAAGTCAGGGGGAAGGTATTGAATTGGTCCACCTCTTCCAACCCCAAATTTTTCCCCCCAAAGGGTTATTTAGATGAGTTCTAACATCTTTTTAAAATGAGGAGGAGCTCTATCGTGCATAAAAAATTTTTTGATTACGAACATTAAGTGGAACTTCTTCCAGCAGTACGGCAATTCTTGTTAAAAAAAACTCCCCAATAATATTCGCCGTTTAATCTTAAAAGGAAAAAAAAGGGCCCAATTAAATTGTTACCAATAATACCCATCCCACATTTAAAAAAATTGTTCCTGGTGACCACATTGTACGTAAGCATGAATTTTCTTTACTCCATACATGAGTTTATGAAAATTAAAAAAACCCTCCCGCCGAAATCCAGCTTCGTCCCCAAAAAAATGGTTTTTTTTAAAAATTTTTGATTATTAACCTTTTCGTAATACCATTGGAAAACTGCAAACTGGCAGAAAAACCTTGGAGTAATGCCCCACTTGAATATGATACGGATACAAAAGTTGTTCGGGAAAAACCGCCCACAGTGCTGTTGGGAAAGGGGTTATTCCCTAATCGAGGTTAAATTAGGCGTTCTTGGACCTCGGCCGGCCCTATCTTTTGGGGGGTGGAAAAATTCCCCTATAACATTTTGTCAAAAACATTACAAAAAAAAAAAAAGAAAAATTTTTTCCTTATCTACGGTATATCTTAAAAATTTTTCTATCTGGAAGTTCCTTGGGGGGAACGTTCGCATACAGGCGCCTGCTGCATAACAGTTACTGTAAGCTT
>JAHBCN010021425.1:0-14163 GCA_019359885.1 Listronotus oregonensis | reverse complement strand
TTGTAAAGAGTCACTGGTGGACTTAAAAACCGTGTTTGTGTTATCCGAGGTGTAATAATGCAAACTGAATGGAACTGCTACAATAAAAGAATATTTGTTAGTAATAGCAGCATTATGATAAATCATATTTTTCACCTTACCTTCTTTTTTATTAATCGCCTTTTTCCTTTTTGATCAGGATCTCATAATCACCGCTTTTGCAATTTTTCTGGAAGACATATAAAAATCGTCTGTTTTAACATGCTCCGAGAAAATAATAGAATCCTTATGGGAAACACAACTTTTTGGTGTATTGCACACTAAGGACTAATTAAAACTACACGACTAAACACCACCAAAAACAATATAGTAAAAACCAATAAAATATCAACTCTGTACACAAATATTTTTAACTGTAAAAATAACCCCATATAAAAACTTCGACTTGTGGCACGACTCTGTCCACAGCTGAGAATGCTAGTGTCTTTTAGAGTTACCCGACAGGGCCGCCAACATAAGCCCCCTTTCACACCTTCACGTCTTGGACTTTTTCTATCCCCATTCTCGACGATAGATTAATAGACTCTGGTATTCACCTAACTGTCTGCCCTTTTGGATTTAGACACCTTAGGGGATCAACTTTATGTGGCCAAAATGGCTGACATATTATCGATGTCGATTTTTTCCCCTAAAATTTTGCACTTTCACCCCTTATTGCTACCTCCTGTATCCAATAGGTTGCCAGCCTGCGCGGAAACATAATTAACAATACAAGTGAACATGTTTTACGGGAGAAACTCCATATTACTGATGACGATGATTTTTCGGCTCTAGCTCTCCGACTATAGGTTCGCAATATACTATTTTTTAAATCTGTTTTACTGCTATGCTAACCTCTTATTTTCATTCCTCAATTTGCTTATTATTTGAGCCTCGGATTCTTCTGCTTTCGCAACGGGTATTTTTGATCCAGTCTGTGTTTTACTTTTAGTAGTGTCGTTAAGTTTTTGTTGTGAAAGGTGACGAAGTTGGTGTTTTACTCTCTCTATTTCTCCTTTTAATTCGCTTACTGCTTCGTCCGTATTTAGTAAGTTTTGGTTAAACTTAAAACACAAAAAATTGCCTTTTATAAGTTACAACCTTTTTAAATAAAATTAAAACAGATTATCTGTACAAAAAATTTCTTGTCTACTTTTCTGGGTTTTAAATTATCTCTATTTTTATTATTATTTTAAATTATTTACCTTATCTATGTGCACAGAGCTTCGAGATGTCAAAGTACATGTCCTGTTAGATGAGGTATCGTGTGGCGAAATATGGCAGCACATATTTCCAGGACAACTATATGTTTTTTCAACGTTTACATACTTTGACTTAAGGAATCCAGGACTTGCGATTTTACTTCCTTTAAAAGGTACTAATTAAAATATAGATTTAAACATTTGCATCGTTACAATGTTAAAAAATAAACTGCAAATTAGAATTGTTTAAACAAAGTTTACAGAATTAAAATATAAGTTGGGTCACATTTCAAGTAGCATTTAGGGATAGTTTTCGGTAAATTTGCAACAATTTAATCCATTGAACTATCTTCAAGTCCAAAATTTCTGTCAATGACGCATCGTTCGCTTTTAGAGTGCCCCGGGTTGTGTGGGGTCAGGGGAATCAATTCCAGTGGCGTATGCATTTCAGAAAATAAATGATAAAATTTCGTCAAAACATGAAAATATTTTTTACAAGCAAAAGTTTTTTTCTCACATTTTCATCAACCCTTTAAATTAGTAATAAGCCTATATTATTTTGGTATTATTCGGATTAACGAAAAATGTATTTTTTTTGCTTAATTTTGCACACCTCCTGTTTTGAGGTCATAGAGCACAAATTTGAGTTTTTTTGGCGATTTTTCAACGTTTTTCCAAAAAAAATACATTTTTTACTTTAATTTTACCTTCTCTGATTTTATTTTGCTACATGAAAAAAATAATAAAATTTAGTCTTTAAATAAATTAAAAAAGATGTAAAAGCAGAACAATAGACAATCCAAGTTACACCGACTTGCCAATTCACCACCGATCTTGGTATTTCAATATTAAATACGATATTTACACGCATTGCTTCATCAAAAATATCCACTATATAGGGAACACGAAAGCTCTGAGATCATCTGTTTGTAGAATCCAATAACTATTTCGGGTTTTTCGTGTTCCATATTTAGGATTTCCATATCGAGAATATTTTTGATCAAAATTGCGGGTCGAGCGAAGCAAGGTTCGTATAAATTATAAAAATGTCATTAAGAAAACTATTACAACCTGGTAACAGGTCAACATTTTTAGAATTTCGAGTTGAATTCGGACGTAAACGTTTTACCTACTTTTTATTGAAAATTAAGGTTTTTTCCTTACTTTTTAAGTGTTTTTTTTTTTTTAATATTAACATAGTATGAGTTTTTTAAATATGTTTTCGTGCAAATGGCAGAATTTAAAGGAATATGTCGTAAAATTGAATTAAACAATTCAATTATTATTATTTTTTTTAGATACTATAAGAGGCAGCCAAAAAACAGCTTCTGTTTCATGTTTAACAATCGAAAAGTAAAAAGTGTGCAAAAAAATAGCGAAAAAATCGCATTTTCCAGTATCCGAATAATTACTAATATTGATTTTTTTGCCTTTTAAAACTCTGAATACCGTACACGAAAAAACTTTTGTTAAAGTTGCACATATCTCTGCAGCATCCAAAGTGGTTAGTTCTGGATTTCGTTCCCGAATCCCATGGTAAACATTTTTAACCATTATTCGTTCTTTTAACGTTAACTGAGTTTTTTTGTAGGCGGATAACTAGTTAAAGTTTGGTTAATATTCATAGTTTACAGAATTAAAAGCACTTAACAACACTAAATCTTTATATACAATTATATACACTAAATAAGATAAACTATTATAAAATTGGCACAAAACAATATCTATATACTACAATTATTAGAAATTTATAATATTTAGAAAATACCCTGTAGAGCAATTAAAATTTAAACTTACAAAATCTGTCCATAATCAATAATAACTAAATAAAATCATCGAACAGCACGAAAACCCTGTCGATACGCTTATTTTCAAATCTCTTCAAGTTGTAAACTAAGGAATGTGTGTTGCCACTTTTATTGTCTTCTCGATAACAATGATTTCAATACATATTGGCGTGCTATTTTAAGTGCGATCGCTGGCTGGTGATTTATTTTTGCGAATTATGACAACGTGGCGATGAAACTTTTGGCCGGTTCACTGTTATTTGAGCGGAAAAGTATATCATACGCTTAAAAATCATTTACTACTGTTAGATTTTATGTTTAAATGAGTCACTGACAGAAATTTTGGACTTTAGGTATATATTAAAGTATTTAGGGTCACCATTTTGTCAAGAATAATTATTGCTCTTATTGTTAGATATAATTGCTACTTGGGATTGTTGTCGGCAGATATACTCCAGCATATCAAAAGGGCACCGTTCAAGTGACGTAACTTATATGTTATATCTGTAGACAATTTAAAACAAAGCTATTATACACTTACCTTCACTTCTGCAGTAGTTATGTGATACTGTGCAACAAGGTCTTTTACAAGGTTCGTTTGCACTTAATGCTCGACACATTTTTGGGCGATCGTGGCCTGGACTACTGATACTTCGTATTTTTCTTCCAAACCTACTAAATTGTTTAAAACAACTGGTATACTTTATATATTAAGGACCTAACCTTTCAGGATAAAAAATCAATATACCAATGATAAAAATTTGATAATTCAAAAAATTGACACCCTAATTTGCATTTCATTGTCAGTTAAAATTGATGGTCTGAGATTTTTTTGCACACGTTTTTGTAAAAATGTAATTTAACGTTTGCAGAACCACTGAAACATGAAAAATATATAATAAATAATAATTTTTAAAATAAAACCTTCTGAAAACATGATAGAATAACAATATTCTCGGAAATCTCATTTATAATTTTAGAGGCAGAGGCATGTCCTATGGCACGACGCTACCTTAGAAAAGTGTATGTCGAATCAAGGAAAACAATGTCCCACGATTTGCCCATAAATGGGTCGACATTTTCTCCTGCGTTAGAAAATCACGTGCAGAACATTAAAGTTTTTAAATTCAGTAGTATTTTTCGCAAGAATTTTCTCATAGTGAGGGCAATATCAGTCAAGCAGACACATCATTCAGTATAAAAACATGTCAAGGGTCACGACTCTCTTTGATTTAGATAACTTCTACGCAAGTTGTTGTTCTTCGTCCCTGGGAACTGTCTAAATTTACTACCGGATGCAGCGCAGCCTATTGGGATTTTTGTGCCTAATCTCACAATATCTTTTATACTAATCCTCCCATTGAGAGGAGGTTCCTTCTATGAGTCTGTATAACCCCGACACTGGTTGGTTGATATATTCCTGTGGGCTCATTTTCGGTTGCCAAAATAATGCCTGTCCTTTGTGATTTAACACTTCTCATTCGCACAGGATATGGTAGGCTCTTTCTTTCCCCTCGTCGCACATTATGCAACTTGGGTTCCCATTGTATAAGCCTTGTGTAGGTGTCCTTTTGGGTTATCGTGCCCTGTTAGCAGCCCTACGGTTATGCGAAGTATTTTCCTACTTTGCACTCGTGCTGTGGTTTTGGTCACTCCAAGGGCAGGTTCTGATCCAAAGCTGTTGTTAATCAGAAAACTAAACAGTAATCTCTTAATCTCTCTTTATTAGCCAAAGTATCAAACAAACAAATTACCGTTTAAAATTTGAATGAGCTTTTTTGTGTTGTTCACTTAAAATTACGAAGTTATTTCTTTAAACCAGGTATACCTATGAATACAAAACTCTGTGTAAGGTTGGAAGCTACTAAACAGGTTACCCCATCCCCAACAGTCTAAAATAAATTTAATTATTTTTCACTGATTGGTTGTTACAACTTTTTAATGGGCTTGTTTCAACTCCGCAAAAATCCGTTTATTGGACGGTAACGTGCAAGTTCAGTCAAATAAACCACGGTGTGGCCTATTCGATCAAAAAATGTCCGGCCCACTATGAAAATAACTGTCATGAAGCTTTCCTTATGATTCTGCTCAAAATTTCACGAAATTTTGTAACTTGTTGCCTACCTACACACTAATAAATCAGTGTTTAGGCAGGCAACACATTATTCTTTGGACAGAGCCAAAATCCTGTTTTCGTGTGCGACGGTGCTGTGCATATGAAACCATACCCGTCGTCGTATCATCAATTCTTCCAAGCGAATTACATGTTTTCAAACAAACACAACAATGTTGTACAAAAATAAAAAAAAAACCAGTGAAAATAAAGTTAGTTTAAATTTCACATTTGATGATAATAACTTTATACATGGTAATAATTAAAGAATTATGGAAGCCCGGACCTAACCATTGCGCAAACTTCGCAGGGCTTTTTTCCGTATCTCCGCTGCCCTGCAAGCGTGGACAATTTTGCTCTACAGCATTGGCCTTCCATAAACCTTTAAATTTCCTTGACAATAACCGGTTAATGGCGGGGTTTGAACAAACCTATTACCTTACTGGAATCCTTGTAGTCGGTAGATTGCAGGATCTGGGCACAGAACACAGTCTCAACATTTTGTGTCTGGAGCATGGAAAATTATCAGTGGAATGGATGGATTTGTGGATAGCGCACAGTGTTCCACGTGCCGAATCTTCTAGCATTATCAAATCGTCGATTTCATTTCCGAGATTTTGGAGATCCTTTTTTAGGCAAGCCTTGAAAAACACGAAACGGTTTTAAGGGTTAAATATTTATACAATTTGGATTATCAGTTGCTCTTGATTTTAGTTGTAAAGGGACCATCTCCAGTAAGTTTAGGTTAATATTTAACACACTAATGTAAGAAGTGCGGGACACCTCCAAATGAACTGTTAAGGAATGCATAAAAGTGGTATTCCATGCTGCCCTACTGGTATGCGGGGGATTTTTAGGGCGCTGATTACGAATCTAAAAGAATTTTTAGTCGGATAAGTTTTGTTCTTGAGATATCCATCATCAAGCTTGAAAATAAAATAAACACTAAATTGGCACACAATATTTTATAAAAACCTTATAAAAACTTATTTATATGTTTATTTTACACTTTTTTTTCATCAAACCACGAAGACGGCGATATTTGCTGAAAAAATATCCCTAGTGTATACATGAATGGGGCGTTTAAGAGTGAAGCTTTGCAATTAAATGAAAAAAAGGCGTAAAATAAATATAAAAACAAATTTTTAAAAAAGTTTTTAAAACATTGTGTGACAATTTTGTGTAAAAATCAAGAATTTGTAATTCGATGGTGGATATCTTGAAAACGAAAGGTTTCCGACTAAAAATTCTACCTCCGTATACCAAAATTGGTCAAAATTGGTGTTGCCGTAACTTTCGAGACAATTATCAATAAAATAATTCAGCAAAATAGAAATAGGACTTCAAATTCTTGGTGTTAAAATTTAAAAAATATATACAGGGTTTTTATTAAACATGCGGCAAAAATTTAAGGGACCATTCCTTGGACTATTCTAAGGATATTTTGTCCTTTGATGATTTTTGATAGGCTGCTTTGTTTCGAAGTTACTGGGCGAAAAAGAATTTTAACCATTCAATTTTGTTAATTTTAAAATTATAAATATAGCCGAAACAAAAGCTATCGTACTTCACTGGACCTACCAAGTGATAAAAAATCTAACAATTTCGTTGGTATCTTTTAACAACATTTTGATTACCACAAACGGCTGCAGACATTCAATATGAATATATCTCGTAAGTGATCATTTTGTATGAGTCGACTAGGTTGAAAGTGATTGACTTTGTCTATTTGACGTGTATTTTCTGTGTTTAATCCCTAATTTTTAACAGTTCTTGTAGATCAGGGGTCTCCAAACTTTCCAGCCTTAGGGCCATACTGATTACTCCAGTAAGTTCCGAGGGCCAAAACCATATTATCATTGTTGTCGGTGGTAAGAAGTGAAATAGTCCACTGATGAAAAAAAAAGTCCGAAAAAGTACACAACGTTTAAAAAAGGCTGCAAATCGGACTAAAGTCCGCAAAACGGCAACACTGCATATTATTAATTTTCCTGGTAATTTTCCTGTCATTATCTGTAATTTCTAGATTAGTCGTAGAGTACGAGCCATGAGGAGTAACGTGACACGACATCTGGTGGACACAAGCGAAAATAGGTAGTACCTTCTATCGCTAACAGATGGCGCTAATAGCACGTACAGAATAATCTCGTTGGTTCGAAAAGTTCTGGTGTCTTCCACTAACTTAGATGGCAGTAATTGGAATATATAAGAAGGCTAGTGGCGCAAACACAAGTCAGTTCCTATGACACTGTTGTTAAATAAAATATTGCATACCTCCTTAAAACGTGTTTGTGCGTGTTTAATTTTAAGACATCTTTATAACAGTATTTTGATTTGAATTGTTGCTTTTGTGTGTGAATTAGTAGTATGGAAAAGAAGCGAAAAATTGATAGTGAATGCAGAAAATTCAAAGATCAGTGGAACATTCAGTATTTCGTAATTGAGTAACAAGGCGCTATGTTTGATTTGCAATGAAAGCATAGCCGTTCTCAAAGAATATAACATTAAACGTCATTATGAAACAAAACATTTTCAAAATTACTCAAAATATACAGGAAGTTTGCGGACAGAAAAATTCGAAGCTATGGAGCGCGGATTGAAATCGCAGCAATCTTCATTTACAAAACTCAAACTGAACAAGAGGCTGCAACTCGTGCCAGCTTTCGTGTGGCTCTTGAAATTGCAAAACGTGGAAAACCATTCACCGATGGAGAAATGATCAAAGAATGCATAATTGCAGTAGCCGAAGAAATGTGCCCTGAAAAGGTAAATTTATTAAAAACTGTCAGTATGTCAGCAAACACTGTGGCTCGAAGGGTAGAAAACATCGCTGAAAATATATCCTCTCAACTGTTCGACAAAAATGGACATTTTGAGTGGTTTTCTTTGGCCTTGGATGAGTCAACGGATGTGTCAGATACTGCTCAGGTGTTGATTTATATTTGGGGAGTAGATAAAAGCTATGAAGTGCACGAAGAACTTCTTGATATGTATAGTATTCATGGCACAACTACTGGTACAGATATTTTTAAAGGAGTTGAAATGGCCATTAATCAAAAGAACCTTCGTTGGAAAAACTTGAAATGTATTACAACTGATGGAGGCAAATACATGAGTGGAAAAGATAAAGGAGTGGTCGCTCTTGTGTCAAAGGCTGTAGAAAATGACGGTGGTTCAAAACCATTAGTCTTACATTGTATCATTCATCAACAGTCAACATCAACATATCAAATATTTGGATATGTCTGACGTTCTGAAACCAGTCATATCAACTGTTAATTTTATCAGATCTTTTGGGCTGAATCACCGACAATTCCGACAATTTATTGAAGAGATTGGAGAAACTGACTTACCTTATCATACTGCCGTACGCTGGCTTAGTTGTGCGAAAGTCCTTCAGCGCTTTTTTGAACTTCGAGTAGTGATCAAAATTTTTTGAATGAAAAGCATCGCCCTTACTGAATTACAAAACAACGCATGTGTGAAGTTAGCATTCTATGTTGATTTGACAAAACATGTGAACGAACTGAATTTGGGATTGCAAGGAGAAAACCAGCATCTTCCTGATTTATACACAATATCAAATCATTCCGGAAGAAATTGAGACTGTTTCAATCACAACTACGAAGTAAATGTTTTTCACATTTTAAAACATGTAAATATTCAGCCACACTACTGAGACCGAGTTTCCTATCGATTTTGCAATAGAATCTTTGAGTGCTTCGAAGATAAATTTTGATACTCGTTTCTCGGACTTTGATGCCATTGCGAATCAAATTAAGATTTTTCAGAATCCTTTTGATACTGACATTGAAACCCTAGCCCCGGAACTTCAAAGGGAAATGAGTGATCTACAATGCAGTGATATAATTAAGAACAAATATCAAAACTTATCTTTGTTGGAATTTTATAAGAGTCTTCCACTGACACAATTTGATAATTTGCATAAATTTGCTCGTGGTCTGTTTTCTGTTTTTGGTACTACTTATTTGTGTGAGAAAACCTTCTCCAAAATGAAGTACACAAAAAATGTTACAGATCGAAATTAACTGATGAGCATCTTAAATCTCTTTTAATAATTGGTACAAGTAAAATTAGTCCAAACTACACACTATTGTCAGTGGAAAATCTCAATTACATAAATCTCATTAGTATTTCATATGTCATTATGTTTGTTATAAGTTATGTGATTATTTAAAATGTATAAAATGTTAGTTGGATTCATTTTAATAATTTGTTAGTTATTATATACTGAAGTTAAATTTTCTGCATATTATACATGTCTTTACTCATTACAATTCTGTGTTTCTTTATCCAACTTATCACAAAAACAATAACAATAAGCCTACAAGAATGTTATGAGTTAGCGGAGTTAGCCCATGACCATATCAATGTAGATGTCATGTTAATACTTATTCAATATAAAATTAGAATACTTCAGTAAACTAAATTTAATTTGCTATAAAAATTATTTGTTCTCTAAAAGGAGTTTTCAAGTACGCTAGCTCTCCGCGGGCCGGACAAAATCTGTCCGCGGGCCGGATGTGGCCCTCGGGCCGTAGTTTGGAAACCCCTGTTGTAGATTAAAAAACATTACATGTAATTTTTGGTAATAAATTGTTATTGTCGAAATTCTTTTTCGAACCGTATCTTTGAACAAAGCGCCCCATTCAAATATCATTAAAAGACAAAATATCCTTAGAATAGTCCAAGGAATAGTCCCTTAAATTTTTGCCGCATGTTTAATAAACACCCTGTATGTTTTTTTTTGTAGATATGTTCTGTAATGTATATATTTTACCTATATAATCTCAATACAAGATGAAATATTACTTGTCAGCTTTGCACCCTTCTTAAAAACTAAAGTCTGACACATTTGTTTACCAACAACTTTTTTAAAAAATAGGTAGTATGTCTGCAGTTTATTAAAAAACTATTTTGTTAACTTATTACCTTTGCCATTTTTAAACAACTTCACAAATACACTTCAAATTTCGACCCAATATTAGTTTACCAATATTACATTTTCCAAATATTTAAAAGCTTAAAAATTATATTTTTGTCATTCTTTATGCCTTATTTGTCAATTTTTGCATTCCTAGATGTCATGCTAAATCAGGTGATATTTAAAATCAAAGGTGGTCAAACTAAATGACCATTGTGGTTTTTCTTAGGGTTGATTCGAAAAAGGGTTTTTATAAAGAAACATATGAAATTAAAATGTTATAATTCTTATTAGTAAGATATACATTTGTTTAACACTTTTCTTTTTCAGGAAAGGCGTATAGTCTTCTTCCCCCCGGAAGCCAAATTCTGCAGTCATTTAACTCTGTGGTGTTACTTTCAAGGATGACTAAAATTGACAGACACAAAGACTCTGGTGGATCCTCAGACGAAAGAAAGAAAAGACTTAACATTTCATTCATAAGTGACACTTTGTTTTGTCCCAGACATTATCAATAAAATCATATAAGGGGAAAAAGGATAGAAGATAAATTAGGACTGATCAAGGCAACATTGTACGGAGCCTTGCAGTTTCGACCAGTGGCGTATGGTTTATGTTAGAAGTTTCGATTAGATATAAATTTATTAAAAATATTAATTTTTAAATCGTTCTAATTATGGTGATCCTTTTAATTTTAGTTTAATAAAAAATATTGATTAGCAACATAAATAGTTATAAAATATTTTATTCTAAAAAGACATAAAATATTTTTGGTATATTGGTTATTTAAACAAAATTACTTTTCTCCTATAAATTAAGAATAATGTGGGCCACAAATTAATAAAAAAAGACAAAAACTGGGGATACTTTTTATTATATACGGTACACAAAAAAATAACATAAAATATTAGATATAAGGCAAAATAAAAATTATCTACTTATTCCTAAGATAATATACAGTGTCCATAAAGTCCGCATCAAATGGGAAAATTTTTCCCAAATTAATTCGGGTAATTTTTTTTGTCAAAAGTTTTGTTTGAAAAATAATGCCAAATAATGTATACAGGGTGCCACAGATTCGAGTGCATTGGGGATCTCGGATACCGTAAGAAAAATATGAAGTCGTTAAATTGGCAAAGTTGTGTATTTACGTAACTAACCATATCCACTTTAGAAAGTTGCATAATTCCGAGTACTTTCAGAGATATTCGAAAAAAAAAACAAATTTGCCGATTTCGTTTTTTTTTTTTCTGACGTTATTTAAAGAGATATGGAAAAACAAAAAATACTTTCTCTTGGTCACTTTTAAGCTCTACAAAAACAGAGTTAAGAGATTTTCCTCACGACGTTTCGTTTTCGTTAAATCATCATCAACTTTATTTTTTAAATACGGACCTGTTTTTTTATTTCATTTTTTTGAACCCCTTATTATTCCAATAACAAAAATGTATAACACTTAATATTTTTTAACAAATATGAAACGCCCCTATAAGAAATGTTGTGCGCTCCTTGTCTAACTCATTGTCTCTTATGAAAAATATGTTTATTTAACAGAAAAATATTAAGTGTTATACATCATTGTAATTGGGATTATAACTGCTTCAAAAAAATGCAATGAACAATTGAGTGCCGTATTTAAAAAAATAAAGTTGATGATGGTTCAACGAAAACGAAACGTCGTACCAAAAATCTCTCAACGGTGTTTTGTAGAGTGGCCATGAAAAATTGTCTTTTATTTTTCCATATCTCTTTAAATAACGTCAGAAAAAAATAAAAACGAAATCGACAAATTTCGGTTTTTTCCGGATATCTCCGGAAGTACTCGGAATTTTACAACTTTCTAAACGGCATGTTGTTAGGCACCTAAATGCGCAACTTTTCAATAATTTTGTATCTCTTCCGGTTTCCAAGATCCCCATGCATGTACTTGAATCTGTGGCACCCTGTATAAGGATGATCACGTGACTTTTTTTAGATGTCAAATTTGTTTTTTTTTTCAAAAAATCGCAAAATGAAGCATTATCTTTCAAAATTTCGAAAAATTGTATTGGCATGTTGCAAAATATATTTTGGGGACAGCTAAATTGATTGCAGCACTCGCTGTGGTCAAATTTTTCGATAAATCATACACCCAATTATCCATGGATATGTCTTCATCCCTAAAAGTTAATTAAATTAAAAAAAAATAATACGTGAAAACCTTTAGAAAACTTTTGCTGATTTTGTAAGACCATATTAATTACATACCCTTTCATTTTCCTAGGGGGAGTCTCAAGTAAAGTGGAGTCAGAGCTAAAAAATACAGTTATATTAATTAAGTTAAAAAATGAATAGGTCAAAAAGATGTACCTACTTGTTTTAAACATAAAAGCTCAAACGTTATTAGATAGACCTACACCAAAAAATGATGTGTTTTTTAAATCAAGAACCAAAGTTTACGAAGATTCGTAAATATACAAAACAACGTTAACAATAATTTAAATGTATTAGTCTATAATAATTACCTTCTATCAACAGATTGATTGTCAAATATATGATGTAAAATTTTTGGGATGGCTCCAGGCCCTAAATATTTGCTATTGTTTGCCTTAATCAAAATCTCCTGTGGATCAAAATGGTCTGAGCATAGCATGCTTTGGTAAATGTTGTCCCTCTTCAATTCCCACAAGAGAAAACCAAATGTTTCTTGTTATTGGATCTGAGGGAAACCTAAAATATTAGAAAATCCTTTTGTATAATGTATAATTTTTCCCACAATATTATAAACCTACTCACAAACTAATAAATTCGATAATATTCTAATAAAAATAATAAAATAAGTACAATGCATAAATAACTTTGGTCTAGTTACTTTCCTTCAGGCTATGTAAATCTACGCCACTGACCTTGGTAAAAACATCGCCTAGCAAACAGAACCTAACTTACCTATGAAAAGACACATGTTCGTGTAAATAGTCCAATTTTTTATACAAAACACATTCACGCACCATTTTAGAGTTTTTAATATAAGTTTGTAAATAGTTTTAACAGATAGTTTTAATAAAAACACCACAAAACACTTAAACAAATCCAGGGCAACGTCGCCTACACCTAATCAGGTTCATTCCATTTATCAACGGACCGGCTAAAATTCCTACCGCGTTGAAGCGGATTGCCAAATTCCGCCTGCGAAATTCCTTTGCGGGCGAAATGTAGCAATGCGAAACGTATTTAACCAAATAAAAATAAATAAAAAATGGTTTATGTAGCAAAAGTATCTTTAAATTATTTATTTTTTAAAGCCAAATCTAGTAATCTATTTATTTTTATGCCCATTTTTTAATATAAATATAGAACTTAAAGGCAATTTTATTTAGAAATGTTTAAATTCACTTCAAGCTGGCAACATATTTTATTGACTTTAGTTACGCGTTACGTCCTTTTCCAATGTCTGACCGTAAGTTCGTGTTTATCGTGGGGGATTTGGGTGGATCCGATGGCATATTTTAAAACAAGACCATAGAGACAAAGACAAGGAGGACCATAAAGGATCAAAGGTCATAAAACTAACAAGGAGTGCTCGATCCCATTTAAGCCCATATACCCCAATTTAAATGTCAATTCTGTATTTGTGACGTAATCTGTTTGCCTGTTTGTTTTGTTTACAAGTGGTATAAAGTCTTAATTGTTTAAAATGTTATACATTACAGTTCTAATAGTAAATACATATCCAAAATAGTATTAAAAAGTTAAATATTTAACAAAAATTGATAAAATAAATCTACCTTCTGGGCAAAATGGGCAAACGGGTGACGTCCAAACATAACCTATATCTGCGGACAAATAATAAAAATCGAGCACTCTTTGTTAAGTTTACCACCCTTGCTAAAGGATGGCCTTTGCCGATTTTGTCTGCCAAGGTCAAACTCACTGTGACGTCACCACCGGTGCTGGCAGAAAGCGCGTCTATGCGTTGTATAGCATTTCCTACGAATTTAGGCAAAGTTTCTTAATACAAAATATATTGTAAGCAAAATTTGGATCCTATACATTTGAAAATATTGTCTTTACGTTTAAGAGAAACATAATATAATTTTATATTTTGTAATAAATTAAATT
>JAHBCN010021424.1:0-14201 GCA_019359885.1 Listronotus oregonensis | reverse complement strand
TTGGCTAGTACGCAGTAATTTTAAAAAGACTAATCTGCTATCAAAAAAAAAAATGTACCCGATGGAACTTGAAAAAGAACATAATTAAAAGAAAACACAAATACACTGAATAATGATTTACCCTTAGAACAAAAAGCAATGCACAGATGTGCGGCCTATGCATAGGTTATCCTGTCGACTACCGGTAACTAGATGCGGATAATACCCGGTAATTTTTAAAAATCTATACCTTTTTTTAAAAAGACAAAAATATCGAGTGAAAGTCAAAAAAACAGTAATGCAATAAATAATAATTAATGAGCAAAATACAGATACAGTATACATAAGTCAGCATGCTTTTCACTATCGGCAACAGAGTGCAACTAATACAAAATAAGAGGAAAAAACTTGGATAAAGAAGTAAAGTTAACACACTGGCCACATGTGTTACAACAGACACTGGGCACAGTCAAGGCCATACTAACCATATGGACTGTTTGGGCTACAGTCTAGGGGCACCGTAACTTAAGGGGCGCCACGAACCTAAAGATGAGGAATTTTGAAATATGCCTAAAACTCCATATCTCAATTAATAAATTCGGAAAAGGATAAATGCACACCCCGAGTAAGACCGCTGAGTGAGGTACCGTTCGTGGCTATCGCTTGCACTCCTGATGCATATTAGAGATGAGCTTAACGGCGATTTTTAAGTCACCGGTATATCGGTGACGGTGACTTATAAGTCGCGCTTTTTTTAGAGGTGACTTAAGTCGCTGTTTAACCCAAAAATAAGTTAATATATAATTATCTTTGGCTCATTCGATAGTAAAAGCTAATAAATGGAATAAAAGTTGTTCTTAGATTTAAAGTTAATAAATTTTAAAGGTCGCTATTTTATAATAAATTACAAATAACAATATTACAAAAAGACTAAAAGTACCAATATTTTTATTCTACATATTTATTTCCATAAACGTATTAAAGAAAATAAAGGCGGAGCAAAAAACAAAAAATTTAACCAAACAAAGAAAAGCTGGCCAAAATAAACATAAAAATAATTGATTAAAAATACAACAAAAAACAGAAAAGAAAAACGAAAATTCTAAGAACTTACAAAAAAGTTAAATGTTTTTATTTAAATTTAAAATTATGAGCATCCTTGCCTTCTTTAAATTTATTTTATTTTGACGTGCTGTAATTATTTGACCCGCCTTTTAAAAAAGGCGTTCATATTTCATAGAATCTAGTATTCTATATAGTGATGAGCGAGACCGGTCTTGGTCTTGCGGTCTTGGTCTTGGTCTTGCAGCAAGACCAAGACCGAGACCAAGACCAAGACCGCCTTCTCGCTTGCAAGACCAAGACCAAGACCGGGGTATGCAAGACCAAGACCAAGACCGAGGGGTGCAAGACTACGCAAGACCAAGACCGACCTGCAAGACTCTTGCACTTTTGTCACTTTTTTTTTTAATTATAATATTCAATTTTTATATTCAATATACAGAGGTATTTCATACAGACATGACAAAAAATGTGTCGAGAACTGCCTAAAAAGGCGATTATTTTAAGAGTAACAGCTTTTTTTAATAAATAATAATTAAATCGATCACTTCGTTTTTTAATAAAATTATCTAAAAACGATAACTAGTAAATTCAGTAACATGTTTCAAAAATAATAAGATTGTAACTCAATGGTCCAACAAAGCTCGATATCTCCAAAACCGTTTACGACAGAGAAAAACTAAGAGTACAAAAGTTATAGATGCTGAAAATTACTTACCTATTTCTAATGTTTTTTTTTAATTAGGTATCTAGTGATGCCACTTACTGGAACAAAAATTTCCAAAATCCAGGAAAACATTATTTTTGTGCCACACCGTAAAAAGTGGCATCATTAGATTGCTCCTTTAAACTAAGATATAAATGTAAAAGTGATGGTTTGATAAAAAATATATTTGTCATTTTATATAGGAATACTTTTCATATAAATGGATTTTAAATTTCACTTCCGGTTTAGACTATAGTTTTTTTAATTTAGGTTAAAAGCTAAAAATAAGGAAATTGTCTTGAGTGGTAGTGAATTTTTTGGAAAGTTCTGAAATAGAAAATAATTTTACATTTTACGCCCTTTTTTCTATAATTTTTGTATATTCAATTTTTTACCATTAAGAACGGTTTCGGATATATCGATCTTTGTCTCACTATCGAGCCACCTTGTATATGCAGAATATTTATAAAGTATTTGTACAAACTTTGTACGGCAAATGTTTGACTAATTTGAACATAGAAAGTTTATTTGAACTGAAAAGCTTTCTAAATACCTTTTTTTTGAATAAGAAACCAATGTTTACATATCAGAAGCATTTTCATGGAAATTTCACATGTGGTTGAAATTAAAAGTTTTTTTTTCTGCCCTCAGAGTACTCAGTATTGTAATTTTATATGCTTCTTCAAAGAAAATTCAAATATTTCCTATCACTGAAATGAAGCGCTATAAATAAATAAACCCCTTTATTTAAAATATCCTTTTTAATCAAAAAAATTAAATGTACATGTATGGTTAAAATTGGTATATTTTAAAATTTTAAAGCAAAAAATATAGTCTCCATCTTTATTTATTTGTAAGTATTAAAAAAATATATATTTTATTTAAGATTGCTTGGTTTAAATTATTACTATCAAAAAAAGCAAGACCAGCAAGACTCTTGCAGCAAGACCAAGACCAAGACCGGGTGGTGCAAGACCAAGACCAAGACCTTTTTTGGGTTTTCAAGACCAAGACCAAGACCAGACTTGCAAGACCAAGACCAAGACTAGCCCGGTCTTGGTCTTGGTCTTGCTTTGCTCATCACTAATTCTATAGAATCGGATTATTTAGAAAAATTAGATGTAAGTTTAATAATCAATGAATTTGCTTAAACTAAAGCAAGGAAGAAGTTTATTATTTAATACATTAATTCAATTTATAATAATAATTATTTTAATAAGTATAGTTATATGTGGATGTTTTTTTGTTTATAAATATTTTTTATTTTATTTTTGTTATGTATTATATTGTATTGTAAATAAAATTGAATTTATTGACATAAAAAAAATAAAACTTAATATATTGGATTTCCTTTTTATCATAAAAAATTATAAGGGATTGCTATTGCTATTCTTGTTATGTTAAGCTCTGTGTATTTTAACTAAAAATGAAATGTGGGTTAACAGAAACTTCATTTAAGAGATATAATGTTTTTTATAACTGCAATGAAGTATTAAAAAAAAATATATTTAAGATTTTTAATGCCTAGGCCCTAGGGCGCTAATTGGTTTATAGCCCAGGGCGCCAAAATTGATAAGAACGGCCCTGTGCACAGTCATTTTGAATAAGAGTGACAACAAATATGCATGGTAAAGTTTCCTTGAAATTTGTATACAGCGACAAGTGGATTTAACCTAAGAACCAATTAAAATTTATACCTAATGTTATACCAAAAATATTTTGAAATTTATTTAGAATTAACAATTAAAAAAATATTTAAAAAAAAGTACATCTTTAAAATAAATAAAAACAAAATCTACCCAGCTGCTTTTAAATTGTATTGCGTTAATGAAACGATAAAAAAATTCTTATTTGAAATTTTCTGTTTCATTTTAAGAATAAGCTACTGTGCGCACTATTTTTAAGCGACACGACGGTCGCTTCTTTTGTTTATGCCACATAAATTATGTTGCATTGCGATGATAGATATTCATGTGAAAAGACAGACTTTGTTTCGTCATAGGGTGTATGCAAAATTATTAAAAAATAAAAATTTTTAAAAATGATTACTATGATTACTATGATTACTGTACATTAAATAAATCCAAAATTGATTTTGTTTTTACAGTTTTTTATTAAAAATTATTATTTTATACCTATAACAATAAAGCTGTAAAAACCTAGAAAAACTCACCCTTTATTTTTATCCAAGTGGTAAAATTATTTAATAATATATTAAAAAAACTATAATTATTTTTAAATGGGCGTAATGAGAAAAATTATTTTAATTTCTTAGGGTCCTTAAAATGTGACAGCACTGCAATAATTCTTTTGTAATTAAGATTTAAATTTTCGTTAGGTAAATAACTTTTTAGCGTCGCTCTTGCTATTTTACCGTTACAAAATCTGCCAAGAAAGTAATAATTTATTTGCGATTTAAATCTTTTAACGTCCAATTAGGCGAATTTAATTGCTTACGAGTCATATGGATATTGTAATTGTAAAGATATTTCTAACAATTATATGGTAGTAAGCTTAATAAAAACCAAAAAAACCTATAACACATTTAGAAGGGTAAAATTGTTAAGTAAGACTACGGTAATAAAATTATATGTAATAATAATTAGTTTTTTTTAATCAAAAACCACGGCTATAAATACCTGGTTTAATAGATAACCGCGTATATATATTTTATTTTAAAGAACTTATACTGTGTGTCCCAAATGGGGATCTTGGAAACCACGATAGATAGAAAATCGGTTAAATGGGGAAAGTTTTACACAATTATGTAAGTAAGCTAATTTCGTTTACTACATGTTTTTATCTACTCAGGTTTTTGAAAAAATTCGAAAAAACCTGAAACATGCATTTTCGAAAATCGGCCATATTTTTTTTATACGTTAAAATTTTTGAAATCTGTAAAAACTTCTTTAAAGCAACTTTTTTTGTAGAATATGACCAAGTAGTCAATTTTTATTTTCTACTTTTCGGGTTTTTAGAATCATCATCAACTTTACTTGGATTTGTAAGCAGCCAAATAGTGCTTTTTATTCTGATTTCAACAATGTATAACGTGTTATAGTTTAGGAGTTTATAACCTTATTTATTTCAAAAAACAAATAATTTCTCAGTTGGCCTTGATTACGGCGAATGTCATCTAGCGTCATTGGCAGCAGAAAAAATGTTAATATAGCTGCGCAAACGTATTTCGACAATTTTCCTGAAAGGCAGCATCCTAAACTAACACACTTTCGAAAACTGGTTACAATTTTGCCTGAATTCGGAAGTTTTAAAAAACCACGACCTAAGAAGTACGTTGAAGAAAATCGACAACGAGATGCTGCAGTTAACCAACATTTTAAAGAAAATCCAACATCTTCAGCCAGGGAGGTTGATAGAGAATTTCACATACCTAAGTCAACCATTCATAGGAAAGTTAGGACCATTTAAAAAAGTATCGTTAATATGTTGAGAGAAATGGACAACATTTGAATTTTAAGTCGTTATTTTACATCTTCGTTTTAGTGGAAATCTTAGTTTAGCCACTTTTCATTGTGTTTGTTTTCACTTGTTTCAATTAACTTGTTAAATGTAGTTTTGTTGTAACATGGTGTTAACGTTATAGCTATGTTCGCAAAACCCATTTCTGTAAAATGTCTGTTTAGCTTATCTCTTTTGCCAATTACTAATATTTTATTGTTTACAAAAAAAATGAAGTTCGCCGGAATCAAGGCCAACTGAGAAAATATTTGTTTTTTGAAATAAATAAGCTTATAAACTCTTAAATTATAACATGTTATAAATTGTTGAAATCAGAATAAAAAGCACTATTTGGCTGCACAAAAATCCAATATGGCGTCCATATGAAAAAATAAAGTTGATGATGATTCTAAAAACACGAAAGGTAGAAAATAAAAATTGACTACTCGGTCATATTCTACAAAAAAAGTTGCTTTAAAGAAGTTTTTACAGATTTGAAAAATTTTCACAAAAAAAATGGCCGATTTTCGAAAATGCATGTTTCAGGTTTTTTCAAAATTTCTCAAAACCCTGAATAGATAAAACCATGTAGTAAACGGGATTAGCTTACTTACATAATTGTCCAAAATTTTCCCCATTTAACCGATGTTGTATCTATCGTGGTTTCCAAGATCCCCATACATTCCCCACCAATTTGGGACATATATGCTAAATAACTGTGTCTTCTGTAAGCAAAGGTCCTTTTTATATATTAGCCCTAAAAAAGAAAATAAACTTTCTCAAAGCTTGATATAGCTGAAAAGTGTTAAACTTTTAAGAGCCTGCACAAAGACTGAGTCCTTAATAACCTCATAGTTATATATAAGTCATTTTACTTATGAATCAAAATTTTCCCTTTTTTTTATCTTAGAACAGTCCACGAAGGCTGATGCCTAAGTACTAACGTACCGTGGGTGTCTTCAGTGTGGTGAGAGGGAGTTTGTTCACACGGGACTTAAATTTTTGGAGATTGGGAGGAGAAGGAAAAACTTCTGTGGGCAGCAGGTTCCATAGTCTTGACACTCTAGGAATAGAGGAACGAAGAAAGCGGGAAGTTCAGGGCCTCTCTAACTGAACTGTAAAAGGATGCATAAAAGTTGCACTACGTGTTGCTCTGTTGGGAGCTGCCAGAGAAGGAATAATACTGGCCAATTCCTCTGAGCAGAAGCCGTGAAAATACCTATAGAAGAGCGACAGATCTCCTACAGCTCGACGATGGGCAAGAAGAGGAAGCCTTTCTGTGAGCGTTGGATCATTAATAAGTCGAACAGCTCTTTTTTGAATGGAGTCCAGAATGCTAAGTGTTGTAGGGGACGCCATTCCCCAGACATGAGAACAATATTCCAAAGAGGGTCTGATTTGGGATACATACAGAGTGTACAGATTGGAAGAAGAGAAATATTTTCTGGCTCGAAAGAGGAATCCCTTTATTATAAACAGGGTGTTTCAAATTCGACTCTTACCATTGGGATTTTAGAAACGGTAAGAGATACAAGAAAGTTTAAATTAGGTCAAAGTTGCGTAAAGGAAAGCCCAATAATACACGGTGAAAAATAAAAGTTTTTTTGTACTTTTGGAGATATGGCGGAAAAACTAAAATTTGCAATTTTGTTTTTTTTACGAGTTTATTTTAAAAGGTAGCCATCATCATTTTTGACTTTACCAATACACGAAATCGTCACATATATTTTTGTGACAGTTTTAACCCCATATTTAGAATATTAGGGATAGCGATTGCGCCTATCAATTTTTATTTTGTTTTTTACCGAATAATCTATTATCTGTAGAACATTGTATAAACCTGATGTTCCTATTTTCGCTGCTGCTAATGTTTCCGTTGACAGTTCAGTTAACGGTGTCAAAACGTCAGGTTTATAAATTGTAAATATTACTTACCATTCGTGTCCAATTTTTAACCTTATTATAAGTAAAAAAAAGTAAACTATATTTTGATAAGAGGAAAGTATTTACACAGTTTATTTACCTATTAAAAGTAGTACTTAAAAACGTAACAAGTAAAACTAAATTAACAACATAACAAAAGATTCGTAGATGTTATTGTAAGATCATTTCGTTAAAAAAAACAAACTGGCATTTAAAAATCGTTTTTAGAAAATTTTAAATAAACAAGGTGAATTTTATTTGTTTGGCATAAGTTAGGGTACTTTCTAGGTACTGTTTAGAAGACAGACGTTGGAGCTTCTAGCAAAAACTTACTTCCCAGGAAGTATAATACTAGATAGGCAGCCAGAAAATCTCCCTGCTGGCCGATTAAAACGGCCTCAGAAGAGTGACTGGCTGACTTCTAACAAGATAATAACAGCACAAGCAATACAGAGTGCAGTAGGCTCATTCCTCCCCTATAAATCGCTGGGTTAAGATGGCATCTTTCCGGACTGTTACAAGTCGGTCTGAAAGTAATGCTACCCTTTCTAATAAGACTTTTTAGAGCTAGCCTGGTGTGGAATTACATACCGACTAGCTGGTCGGCGACTAAGGTAATATATATACCAAAGGTGGGTCGGAATGGATCGACCCCCAAGTCGCTAAGACCAATAAGTCTAACCTCCTTTCTGTTGAAAAGTCTGGAAAAAATACTGAAGTCCACATAAGGGATGGCCCACTTAGGTTCACCCCTTAAACACACACCAGCATGCATACGAGACGGGTAAATCAACATAATTAGCCCTCAATAACCTGGTGGCAAACATCGCCAGCTCCCTGGAACAAAGGAGATGGTGGTGGCTGCATTTCTAGATATTGAAGGAGCTTTCAACAATGCGTTACCTGACTCCCTGTATGAGGCTGCAGCTTCTAGAGGGATCAGTCCGGTCATTTGTGACTGGATCAGGACCATGTTAGAAAACAGAAACATAACCACCCATATGCAGGAGGAGATGATCAGATTTAGGGCCGCCAGGGGGTGCCCCCAGGGAGGGGTTCAATCCTCCCTGCTGTGGTCGCTCCTGGTGGATGACCTGCTGGCCATTCTCTCTCTCTGGAAGATCGCTATGCAGGCATATGCAGATGATCTAGTCATCCTAATTAAAGGAAACTCTGAACAGATGATTTTGAAAATCCTTCAAGAAGTACTAAACACCACACAAAGCTGGTGTCAAAGGAAAAAACTGACAATAAACCCCCAAAAAATGGTTATTGTCTCCATTCACCCGAAAGAGAAACCTGGTTAACTTAAGACCACCAACTCTGCAAGGTGAAACAATACCATTTGCAAAAGAAGCAAAATATCTGGGATTAATCCTAGATAGCACGCTTAGCTGAAATTCGCATCTAGAAAAAGTCACCCGTAAGGCGACCCTATCTTTCTGGACATGCCGCAGGAACTGTGGCAAATCCTGGGGCATGCAACCAAAACAGATGTACTGGCTATACGTGACAGTCATAAGACCAATGATCACGTATGGCTCTGTGGCATGGTGGCACAAGGGACAGCAGCGGCTGACCCAAGCAAAGCTATCTAGCCTACAGAGACAGGCCTGCCTAATGATGATGGGCGTGCTGCGCTCGACACCAACGGCGGCCATGGAAGCCCTCCTAGGACTGCCTCCTCTGCATATTTACTTGGAGTGAAGGCAAGGTGGGCAACCTACAGACTCGATCAAGCGGTCAGTAACAAACCGCAGGCGTGTCATATGGAGAGCACCAGTCTTCTCAGGAATGTCCTGACCTGTGACAGACTGGGAATGCCCTCAGACATAATGCCTTCAGCAACCAATTACAACCGGCCCTACAGTGTAGTCTACCCACAAAGGGAGGACTGGAGTCGAAAAACGACCGACCTGCTCTGGGCTGACATCTGTTGGTACAACGATGGCTCCAAAACCAAGGACGCTGTTGAAGCTGGAATATATGGAGAGAGGCCGAGGGCAGAGTTTTCCTTTAGCCTGGGCACTCTCGCAACCATATTTCAAGCGGAGGTATTTGCTATTGACATGTGTGCTAGATCGCTGGTTGATCGGCACTGCACACGTAAGACGGTTGAAATATTCTGCGATAGTCAAGCAGCTCTTAAGGCTCTTGAATCCAGCCGGTGCAAACCGTTTGGAATTGCAAGGATGCGCTGACCAAACTGGGTCAAAACAATAAGGTTACACTACTGTGGAGACCTGGACACACCGGCCTAGAGGATAATGAATCCGCAGATCTTCTTGCCAAAAGGGAGGCGGAAACAAAATTCACAGGGCCGGAACCGGTCATCGGTATATCTTATGGAACGACCAAGCAGTTCATATTAGCTTGGACACAAAGAGAAAATCATCGGTACTGGCATGGACTTCCGGGTCTCAGACGCTCGAAGGCCTTTATAAACTCACCGAACCAACAATGTACTGTCAAACTACTGGAGCAATCAAGGGTACACCTTAAAACTCCAGTGGAACTGTACACGGGACACTGCAGGTTAAAATACCACATGCACAAGATCGTCCTAGCGGAAGACGCCGAGTGCCGCATGTGCATGGAGGGGGACAAATCGGCAGAACACATACTGTGTTCGTGCCCAGCAATGGCGCGACTAAGATTCGCAATCCTCGGCAATGACACCTTGTTGTCGGGGGAGGTGAAAGATCTCTCTCCCAACAGGATCATCAGATTTATTAGGAGTCTGGACCTGGTGGTAGAAATATAAAAGGGTGTGAGCCACAATAGACCGATCGGTCGCGGTGGAAGGGTGTTATAACCACTCACTTTTAAACCTACCTGCCTAACTATCTAGGGTACTTTCGCAAAGGAAATAGTACCATATACTTCTTTTCATTCATACTTTTAAAGTTAAAAAGGGTGCCCCCCCTTTCCAAAGGATTTAATCACAAGGAGTCCAAATATGCGTTAACATTGCCCCGATTTACAATTATTCAATGTAATCATAATTTTAAGATTGAAAAGCTTTAAAATTGGCCCCCTGTATACCTTATAAACTAAGTACTTTCCCAACAAAAGATATATTTCTTCTGAAAACACTTACTTTTATACTTTACCCAAGCTTTGGTTATCATTAGGCTAAAGTAGTTTCTTAATGGTAAAGTTTTAGCGATTATACAAACAACTTGTTTCTTATACATATTGTAGAGAATAAACAAAACAAAAGGAGTTTCAACCAATCTTAACTTCTATTTTATGCATGTAACCTCTATCTAAAGTTTGCACATTATTTTACAAGTCTATTCCACATGAATTAAACATTTATCAGACAGCTTGGAATATTATAATATTTTAGCTAATTCTATTTCGTTGCTGAAAAGGAATTTTTGCAAAGTAGCGCTCTTATATTTACACTGTGTTCATAAACTAATGGATAATTTCTATTAGTATTTACGTATTCTATTCTGCGAAAATCGCTTAGACAAGTTGATTTTTATTTTCGATTACGCATTTTTTAACATAAAATGTATACGTGGTGTAAAAAGTATGATGCTCACGATTTTAATGGGCGAAAAACAAGTTGAAAAAGCCAAGAACACATGGCTCGTACCATCGTAGCGAGTCGGAACGTCTAACTTATTTGCTAAGTTTTGCTATTTACACTTTTTTTAAAGAGATGTTCATTTACATACAATCAATAAAAATTAGTTCTTTCAATTTATTTTTATATTTTCTTTAAAAATCAATTTAAGAGTTCATTTACGCTACACCTTTCGGGTTGGGCAAAAGGACGCGGAGACTAACAAACAACCACTACCACAATTTTCGTATGGCCGCATTTTCGTTATATCGATGGGATGTTGTTTCCGATTGCAAGCCTACAGGAGATAACGTTTTTCGGTAACTATTTTTCACTTAAATGACATAAGTTATACACCATTTTAAAGGTAAAGAAATGATCTATGCCTCTGCTGTAACGGATTTTTGGTATATGAGTGGAGTTAAGAGAAAATAGTATCTAAACATAACCGATTTTAGGGTGACTTTCACTCAAGGAAATATTAAAAACTAAATTCAAATTTAAAATACTATTACAGCAGAAGCCTAGATTTAAGTGTTGGCTTTCATATAGTTTTTGAAAATTATCGATAACTTATACCATTTTTGGAATGGACTCTTAAGTAAAAAACAATAAATAATTATTGTTTGGTTTTTATTTGTAAGTAAAAAATAGTTATACTTACCAAAAGATTAGGCTAAGTATCCATTTTAAGAACACAAATTTTTATGTTTTAGTTTTAAAACAGCACTTTTTTATTTTGCTTAAAAATAAGATTTCTAGGTTGCTCACATTCCATTTTCAAAAATCTTTGGTACATTTGCACTACGGTTGTTGTAAATTTAAAACATATCGGCATATTTTCCTGATTTAAAAATAAACAAAAATATCGCTGCCGAGTTGGTGAGCCCAATGTACAACTGACTTTACTTCACGCACAATGCTGCTTAACTTTTTACCTGGAGTAAAAATGATTTTTATTTTTTTTTTATTCGTAGATTGAAACATTTAAAATTTAGTTTATTTTATTAACAAATGAATCTACCGATAAGCGATTAAGACGAAAGTTTTCAATTGTTAAGATTTTCAAAAATAATTGCTTCTAAAGTTCTAACTTTGATATCGTTAAGATAAAAATCTGTCAAGTTTTGACACATATGTTATATAAACTTTTTGATTTGTTTTGAGCTCCACTCTTGCCCATTTAAATCGCAAGCATAATACTTTTACACCCTGTATATACAGGGTGATCCAAAAAAGAAGATATGATATTATTTATAGTTTTTTTAAAGGTACACCCTGTATATTTTTCTTAATTTAGATTTTGCATGTTACACTGATTTCAAAAACTATAACACTTATGACCTAAACTTGATAACTTTTAAACTGCAGTCAATTAATACTAGCTTACAATGTTTTACAAACTAAATTTGTTTTAACTAAAATGATAAAAAAGTGTAAGTAACACAGTAATAGCATATTATTAAATTAAATGATCGAATTGAAAACCAGTGAAAACAGAGTTAAAGAGGAATTCATCAATCGCTTAGGTTTTTATCAAGCACAAGAGGGTTTTCAATTCGAACAATAATTTAATAATAGGCTATTACCGTGTAAAGGTGGCTCCAGACCAAAGGCGCTGCACCGCGCCGCGCGGTTCAGGTCGGCTCAGCTGGACGCAGCGCTGTGGATCTGTAGGATAACCTGCGCTGATTTGTTCCGTTTTGCGCTACCCCGTACACGATCCGGCAAGTGTCGGTACATCAAAGAGAAGCAAATGTTTCTGCGCGTTTCGTTTGGACGGGAAAATATTTACGCTGTTCATTTGATTATTTTTAATTTTTAAGGTGAATTAAAATATGAGTTCTTCAATTGAATAGACACATGAGGCTATGGAAAAATTGAGTGAACTCTATCGTCAAAAATCGGAATGGTGGGGTCCCAAAAGTAATACCTAACTATAACATAAAAAATAAAAAGCATGATGCTTGAACTAATATTTCTTCCGAAATGGAAATAGATGACAACGCTGTAAAATCCAAAATTACTTTTTTATTGTCTTCGTATAGAAGAGAAAAAGTACTACAAATTGATCTATTTTTAAGCATCGGTGTTACCCAATGCCGACGTTGTTTAGTTCGTCTTTTATTTAAATGATTGATAATAATGACAGCAGCAGAAATTTTAACTTTTTGGAATACTTTATATCAATTATTTCGAAACGCGCGCGCGACCTTTGGAACAATGGCGAATCAGTATTTTTCTTTTCGGTGTTCTGCGTCGCTCTGCGACGACCTGCGGAAGCCGCGCGGTTTGGCGCGGTGTTTTATGGCACAGATCAGCGCAGAGCGGAGCAGCGCGTTTGGTCTGGAGCCACCTTAACTTACACTTTCTTATCACTTTAGTTTAAATAAATCGAATTTGTAAAGCATCGTAAGTTAGTATTAACTGACCGCAGTTCAAAAATTATCAAGTTTAGACCAATGAGTTGCTATATATTTTAATGTAGTATAATATAAGGGTAATTGATATCTTTACTATAACAAAGGTGTTGGTGCGGCAATACCAAACCAGAAGTCCACATCCCGGTATAATGATGAAGTTGACAATATAACACAAATGATGTCCAGAAGAAAACAAGTGGTTGCATCCTGTTTATACAATATAATAATGCATTTGTAAACAGAAAACTAAACATGACATAAAAATATGGCAATTGTCGCTGTCAAAATGGAAAAATATTGGGATTTTAAGACACTGTCATCTATAATAGAATATATTATACTTGGATTTAATCAAATTTTGTCAGTTGGTTTTCGTTATCGGCTTTATTGTAATGTAGGAGTATTATTTTAATATTTTTGTGTTTTGAATATAAAGAATTACTGCCAAAAAGATATTAGCGTATCTAAATCTGTGTAACTGATACAAATCTTAAAAAAAAAGTACGTGTTTTGGTAGACATAACCTAAAAGAATAAGTTTTTTATTATGCCTCTAGTGTTTCTTACAATTCACCAATAAAATTTTAGTGTCCTAGTGTTGTGACCAATTTGGTGCTATGCCTCATCTTTGTTGTGTCCCTTTTTGCAAGGGAAATTATCCTGGGCAGCCTAAAGTATCCCGTTTTGGTTTTCCACAGGATCCCAAAGAACAAGAAAAGTGGTTACAAAGTGAGTAAGAGATAAAGAAAAGTTGTTAAAACTAATAAAATTTAAGAAATATTGTTATAGAACTAACATTAGAGAACATTTCTAACTCTGATATAAACTTATTTTTAGGCTTTAACTATAAAACTCACAAAGTAAACAATATAATTAAATCTATCGTGAAAACAAACACATAATAATATGTATTGTTAAAAATTTATGTTAAAAACGCAATGATACGGCCACTACAAAATCTATGCCACTTTTAAAACGTTTTTAACCTAATAAATAAAGGGTCGGAATTACCGCTCGGAATTTATTATAATTTGCAGATAAAAAAAAAAAAATTATATATGCTTTATAAAAAA